>CABEEJ010002433.1:89102-112106 GCA_901482245.1 Timema douglasi
TTAAAAACATCCTGATGTGAATAAAGGACAGGGGGGGGGGGAATTCCCATTGATCAAAGTTACTTCTATTAATAAAGTCCAACTTTTCACAGGAAGTTTTTTTTATAAAATACATTTTTTATCGACAAAATTGATATTTTACTACATTATTAGTGATATTTTATTGGTATTGATAATATCTATCAACAGTAACAGTTGTATATCACATGACTTGACGTATGCATACGTGAAAGTGGATAGTAATTTTTCTAGCTGTTAGATAAAAATGAATGTTGGACCATACGTGATTTTGCACATGGGATAAAGACAGTTTCAAAATCTTCCTCCATGTAAATACGAGTAAATATCCTCTAAATTCAACACTTTTTATCACTATCACATGAGCGTAATTAGTTCACATACGTATAGACTCGACGGGTAGTAAGACGCAGTAGTTATCAGACAATAATGGTCCTGAAAATTAAATAGTAATGTGGAAGAAAGCATACAAATCAAGGATTTACTTGAAATAAGGGGTAGGAGTGTAGTAATAATGTTGGTACTAATTTTTGTTGGAGCCCATCAATAAGGAAAATTAGAATGCATTTAATTCTCTCTAAATTAACTTAGACATTCAATAGAAAAACGAGGTGACCTGGTGGTCTAGGGGTAAGGTGTCGGACTTCTGTGCTGCGGGTCCGGGGTTCAATCCTCGGTCCCGGCACAAATTTATCTGATTACCAAACCCTTCCTTCACCTCTGACAAGACATCTTGTGAATGTGGGGAATGCCAAGCATCCACCGTGGTTCGGATTCCACGTTAAACTGTAGGTCTTCCATTTCATCTCAAAATCACCCTACTATTCATTACACATTAGCGTAAGTGCGTACAACCCGAACGGGTAGTAAGACGCGGTGCTAATAATAATAATAATAATAATAATAATAATAATAATAGAAAAATGAGAAATACAAAAAAATATTTCTGATTCCTATCATAATATTATCATAATAATGGGTAGGATAGAGAGCTTTATGCTAAGAGCATTAGTGTTATATTTTATTATTACGAGTTACGGATTAGTCCATATGTAAAATAGAAACAAATCTCAATTTCAGTGGAAGAGGTCATGTATGAACCTAAGTCCTTGAGCTATCAACTTATTACGCTGAAAGGAGTTCAAATAATGTACATCACTGCGCCAATCCTCTGGAAATTGAAAAGACTTGTCTGACTAGCGTTTCCGGATGAAAGAACGGGGTGAAATGCCGTAATGAGATTCAACAAACCAAGTTAGACTCAATTCCAACCGAGATTAGTTTTAATCCGAGTTGGCTACGTAGGTAGTAGCATTTGTGTCGAATTACGTAGATTACATTCTAAATTAGACTAATGTGAAAATGAAGATAAAAACTTTAGCATTTAAATAATGGAATCAATTTTATTGAGAAAGATATTAATTTATTTTATTACATTTAAAATAAAATAATTTAATTTAATATATTTAACTTACACTTTATAGAGCGTATCATCACATGGCATGTAAACTGACTCTGAAAATGTAAGCCTCAATTATTTCAATAATAATGATTTTTTTTTTGGCCATGCCGTGAGTATAATCCAGCTTTCTTTGGAAATAGTTTTTCATGCTGAATAAGAATATTTAATTTTACAAAAAAAAATTTGAGGATTGTTTACAAATAGCTAGCTTTTGAAAATTTATATTTAAAAAAATGTTCGATTAATTTTGTTTAACATTTTACATGTAGTGTGCTTATTGTGATTAACAACACAACTTACTAAAGGGTAGTTTATTGAAACACTATTTTTGTAAATTTGGTTCGAAGATATAACCCACTAATACGTGATGGTTCATACGTATAATAAAAACAGAGATTTGAAACCCAAACCTTGGTCTATCATACTACAATTTTCCTAGTTTATATCCTACAAAATAGAATTAATTAGGGAATCAGTTGTTGACAAATAACCGGCTGGTCCTACACCGAGACTCACAACACAAAACATGATTAAATTGTGCTAAAACTTGCCTGAACAAATATTCTACAAAAAAAACCTACATTTAAATCGGTTAAGTGGTTCCATAGATATATACAAATATCCGGCTGGCACTTCACCGGGGCTCACACCAAACCGTGCGATTATAATTATTATTTAAAAAAATGCTTGGATAAATACTCTACAGAATAATCAAAACTACACAACAGTAATTGTGTTGTTCCATAAATGTATACAAACATTCGTCTGACCCTTCACCGGGACTCCCACCGAAACACCTGATTATACGATTATGCACAAATAATGCTAAAGCCTGCCTGGATATTGATCCAGTACAAAAGTAACAACCACACCGCAATTGGTTAAATGGTTCAGGAGATAAATAAATCCGGCCGTATCTTTAAAAGAAAATCAAACCCTGACTGTATGTATGCGAAATCCTCTCTTAGGAGACATCATAATGAATAGAAATAAATGCACTGCAATAGTTTGTGAGATTACAGGTATCCTTAGCTATAGACAGATATTCTTAAATATAGAACAGAACTATAATATATTTTTACCTAAATATACTTATATTCCAAACCTTAAAAAAGCAGAGATATTATGTAAAGTGGTTTTAAGCTCGTAAAACAAAGCAATATTTATCCTTGCTTTTCAATTATCATTTAAACCTCCTCACTCTGATATTGTATTATTACTTGCCTACGACATGGCCAGTTTTATTATTTGAATTTCCAGAATTGATTTAGTAAAAAAACAGATTTGACTAAAATAATCACAGTTAACATTATACTTTAAATGTATTATAAAATGATAATAATCAACGCAAATCTTAATAAACCACACCTTTACTTAATCAAAGTATTAATTATTAAAGTGTTTTACATATAGTTATATTATAGCCGCTATGGTAACATTAAATAAAGTATGGAATTGAACTATGCTCCCACAAAGCTATACACAGTCATAATAACTTTGAAGAAACAAATAAATTTACTTTTATAACTAAAATATGTCCAATGGATGAGATTTTATCAATATTTACTTTTTGTCCACCCGGAAATAATATAAAATATTTTAAATTAGGATTGGGACCCTTAAATTACAGAAGTTTTTTTTAAACTCAGCTTCTTACAAATAAAGTAAAAATCTTTTAGAGTTAATATGTTATTTACGTTACATGTGTGGAATATAATAATTAATCATTAATAAATTTATAATTGGCTATAAACAGTAATGAAGATTCTGGAAAAGGGGAGACTTGCTTTATGTTACCATGTAAAACCAATCAATGTGGGTAACAGTGCCCAAATAACGTTTGACGTGGTTAAACTTTTAATAGCTAAAAAAAATACAAACCCTTATGTTAATGAGAGCAAACAAAATTAATTAACTTAGTATGTAAATATTAATTATTGATTTTATCATTATCAGAACAATAAAGTAAAATTAATTTAGTAAATCAAACCATTCTGGCATCGCTAAAAGACATAACCCCTCCCCCATCACTCCTTCCCAACAGTCAAGAAATAATTTAACGACTTAAGGCCTTCTCTAATTTAGGTGTTGGGCGTAGCTAGGCAAACTATCCTACAGTTATGTGTGGAGGAGTATCATACCTCGCGGGCTCATTGAATTAGAAGTTGCTACCTTTCAATCTCGACGGAGTGTACTTTCAGCCGTAATCTACTAGATTTGACTATCTTAGCAATGTTTGGTGATTAGTACAGGGTAGTAACTCATCGTTATGTAACCACCTCCTCCTCTATACATTATCTTCATCCCTTTATTACTATTATTATTTTAATCACTAGTATAAAAATAATTAAAGTTATTTGAAACATGGACTTTACAGATTCATTCGTTAAATTGATATTCAACACATTTTAATACATCAATAATTTAGTAACTATTACAAGAATGAAACAAACTAATTTTTATCTTTAAAATTATCATTGAGATAATAATAAAATAATAGGTTTAGGTGATTACTTAGTTGATATTCAAAAAATCGAATAAAAAGTCAGTAATTGCATTATCGACAATACTATAGTAATTGATTCGAAAATTGTATTTGTTTACGCCACTATTTAGCGAAAGAGTTTTGAATATAAATTGATAAATTAAACGTAGCCACAGGCAAAGTAAACATAAAAAGATACAAATTATGGATGTAGGAGTTCATATACTACCTCTGATACGCCATTTTTTAAATGGCAGCTTTTTATAAGTTGGAATTTGCATTTTTATAAGAATATATTTATTATTATCTTTTCAAATAAATATATTAAATAACTAATCCATTATATTTGTTAATTACGGTTTTAGCTGCATCTAAATGTAATATTTTCAAAATTGAAAAATTACACTTGGACACGGGAATTAAACCCGGGACCTTTGGCTTTTTACGCCAATGCTCTAATCACGTGGCTCTCCAGGAATCGTCCCATGCCCAAGGTCATTTTACACTCAGATTTTAAGGTAGAGTTTTAGATGAAAGTGCACATCGTCTCCGACTTAAAATATGAGTGAAGAATGACCCTGAACGCGTGACGATTCTTGGATAGCTTATTAGTCATAACACTAGCGTATGAAACAAAAGGCCCAGGTCAAATTCCCGTGTCCAGATGTCCCTTTTAAATTTAAATATTATTTTCAAATAAATCCTGTCCAGGGTTTTATACATGGATAGCACAGTGGAAGGATTAAAGTGACCAACCCTAACGGAGTGAGCTGGGGGTGGTTTACTAACTTTTCTCTAAATAAATATGGACACATTTCTTTTTAAAAACCAAACTAAGCTTGTTTCTTAAGATTATATTTCTCAAGCTATTGATAGAAAAAATTGATAATAGAGTACTTAACCTATTCTAAATTGTAATTTTAATTGTACATCACTGATCTCCATTAATAATTGTAATTATGACTAAAGGTTCATTTTAGAGAGTTTTTTTACACTCGTAGGATAATAAAGAATTAAACCTCACTAGACTCGTTTCTCAGTCTTCGATGATGGTCAAATGGTCTAAGGTAGTGGTATTAAATTATTTTTTTTGTTCGCAAACCCCCAGATATAATTTATCTTCAACTTTGTACCCTTCAAGTGGTTGGTTAATAATGCAAGCTAACATATTATTTCATCTATATATCAAAATAAAAATAGTACACTAAAAAAAACAACGTAAAATAGAGAATTATGAGAGAGATCTTATTTTCCTTTATTAAGTTTTAGACAATTTGTGTACATATAAAAAAAATTTGTCAAACATAATTTTACGTTGAAAATAAAATTCAGTTTCTGGATCAATATTCTATTCATATATGCTTGTAAATTAATATTTGATTAAAAAAAACATTAAAATACTATCTATTGAGGATGTTCAAAATCCCCTTAAGCTCATTCAACAATAAAATTTTACCGTACAGATTTAAAAAGTGTATAATTTCAAGCAAAATCATTATAGTTCACGAGTTATATGGGGTCAATCTTGCTAGTTTATGCGTTTCACGTAACACTGTTAAGGTAAAGTAAAGTATGTGACTACAATTTAATATAACTATACATTCATATGAGATATTAATAATAATAGTATTTTAAATATCTCATTGTTTGCACCTAATATTAACAAGGGTATGCAAAATAATAAAATAAAAGTGTGACGCATTCCTTATATCTTATGAACTGTAATGATTTCAAATCATTGAGTCACTATTTACACTTGTTAAAATAGTATAATAAAAGGTTTATTGTCGAATGACCGTATAATACGGCAGGGGATATAAAAGAGACACATCCCAAATAAACTATGAGCATCTGAAAACATAAAGTGAAGCTGTAACTGGTTGGAGCAGAAGACTAATCAAATCTTAATGGAACAGGTTATTGCTATCCGACTACGACTGCTGCTGGTTGGCAGATAAGGGGCCCACGACACTTTATCCTCTTGACGAGGAGGACTATACAGGATTTAGGAAGGGAAGGGGGCAAGAAGGAAGGTAGGCTGTAAAACAAGGCTCAGGCAAATTGTGGTTCACGGTAGATTAGGATATAAGACATATCTCTCTCACTATTCGACTGGTTACTTTGGCTTTTGAATTTCCTTTGTAACCAACCATATGACAATGAAAGCTATTTTTAAGCATCTGCAAAATAAAATACATATGTTTGGTGTATTTATAAACAGTGAATGAACTATAGGGTAGCCTACTTCGGTGACCACGTGGTCTAACTCGATACTCTCGCAGTAGACTAGACTACCGATGACGGGGAAGTCGAGGTTAACATTTCTATAGGGTGTACTGAGGTTTTTCCCAAAATGGTTTTCCATTCTCCCTCCAAGCAAATGTGGGTACACTTCCTCTAATTATAGCCTTCCTAATCCCTAAAACCATTAGCGTAATTAGTAGATAAGCGTATAACCCAAACGGGTAGTAAGACGCAGTGCTAAATAAATAAATAAATAATAATATTAATAGGATTCATCTACCTCATAAATACTGAAAGTATAGACCAATTTTTATAGGGAGGGTATCTTGAATGTATGTAGAAAAACTCGTACGTACCGAATCTGTAATCAATGGGTGCTGGAGGATTGCGGTTTGAAAGGGAATCCAATCGGCCAATGTGAAAGAAGCATCTTACGTGGGTTTGAGCATGTTGAGAGGATGAATTTGGATCGAGTGACTTAGCAAATATATGAAGGAAGAGTGTGTGGATCAAAACGAAGGGGTAGGTCATGTAATACGTGGCTGAATGTTGTAGAAGAATGAGTTAAAAAGAGAACAATTGAGAGTTTTAAGAATAAAAGAAAATGTATGATTCGGTGTATGGATGTTGTTGAAGCGAGGGAAGAAGGAAAGGATAAGGAAGTGTGTAGAAAGTTAGTGAGAATGGATTAAGTACGGAATTGTTTATTTGAGTTATATGCACAGTTTCTTGCCTACCCCGTAAGGGAACAGCGCGATTAGGTATGTTTGTATGGATGTACTTTATAAAATACAAACTTATTTTTTTTGTGGTCAACATTTATAACATTTTACTATACTGATGGATTAAATAATCAAGCTATTATATACATTAAGTAATATTATATTATGTAGCTGACTATTTCATGTCCATCACAGACTCCACCTTATCATATGAGTGAAGAATGACCTTGGAAATTAAACTACTCCTTGATAGCTCAGTGGTAAGAACATTATCATTGTAAGTCATACGTTCAGGGCTCAATTCTCTTGTGTAGCTGTTATTTTTTAATCCAAATAATATTTTACTAATTACATCATTATTGTCATTTTTAATGTTAGTGATATATAGCACAAATAAAAAGTGACATTTGCAGATATAGAGACTTATGAATGAATTTGTGAAAATAGATCTAGTAACTTTTCTAGCTGTCTTACTCCTTCTATGAACAGTGAACCTTAAGCGCAATTTATCAACTTTTAATCAAGTCTTCCTAATAAAAAAATTCTGGTACATGCTAATCTATGAATAATACGAATTAATTTCACTGTAACATTTTTGTCGAATACATTAATTTATTTACGCTGCCATCTAAATAAATAATAATGCATATTTGTTTAAGTAAAAGTGTCTCTCTGGGCCGACCACTTCCCCCGAGTCTGGCCTTATAAGTTAAGGGTGCTAAATGGTTGAACACTGATATGGGTTACAAACGTTTAGTAATCCCGCATTATTTATGAAATTGTTCAATATTATTTAATATCGTTTTCAACAAAACTGAGGCGAAAATTATCAACAGGTTTATTATCACTTAAAACGTTTAAGTCCTGAGTTTGAAAATTAAAAATAAAGTTCAACGACGATTTACTCGAAAAATTTGTTCTTCTGAGTTTAAATAAAATGATTATAAACTTAGATATATATTTACTCTATCAAATAAAGTCATGTTTTGACAGGGTCACAACAAAATATTTTAAGGTAATGTGATATTGTTCAAACTTCAAATATAAAATTATAAACTTGTCAAAACTTTCACCAACATTTTTGTGAAAACAATATTAAAAAATATCAAACCACTTCCACAAATAATCCTTGATTTCCAAATGTCTGCAACGCTTCTCAATGCAGCCCTATTAATTTATTTAGGTACCTAGATTTAAATACGCCTATAAGGAGCACAATATATGTAAATAATATAAATCAATGAATATTTATTGAAGTGGTCGATTGTCACTAAAATACAGTATTTAGCTGACTTGAGATTGATTCTTTATAATGCATAGATTTTAAATCTGCTCTATAACGTGAGAGGCAACTGATTTTTGACACAGAATAATGTAATAAACATTATAAAACCTATTTAAAAATCAAATCTAAATATAATAACATAGGTTTATTGGCAAGTGCACTTTTAATACTAAAATTTTAACACTTGAATGGTGGTTAATAACTACAAGAATTGATAACTCTTTTTTAAAAATTATGATTAGAAGTTTTAGGAGGGAAAGGTTGTACGTAAAAACGCCATTGTTTTAGCTAATGACTTTGACAAAAAATTTAATGAATGAAAGGATTTTAGCTAGGCTTTAACAAATTATGCCTTTAAATTACAATCAAGATATACAGTACAAAGGAAAGTTACGTGTTAGTACTTAAAGACGGAAACACAACTCACATAAATTAAAATTTATACCAAAAACTAAAATATTATTTTGATCAAATTTTGTATAATATTTTAGCCCCATCTATGAGATAAAAAGCCAGAGTGAATACAATATTTTGATAATTCAATTCAATACCTCGGGCCTAATGATAGAAGATTCATTAGGATTCATCTTATTAAACATTATTATTTTTATTATTGGCCTAAGAGTTTGGCATTAATGTTTAATTAGATGTATTAAAATAAATTAATTTGATTATACTTTATGTTATAAACCTACATTTAAAACCACAACAAAATGATTAATTATATACATCAGTTGTGGTTCTAAAGTGGAATGCATTAAACCCCTGCAGAGAATGCCAATACTAGATGTTATACAATTATGTTGCGCTTATTGCCTAGTGAAACCACGTCACGGCGCGTTATTCTCAGTGAGGCTCTACCTGTAAACGCCAAATACAGACCCATTTGCACGTCTATTGATTTAGCACTATGTTACAATCTTCTTTTTTTTTTAAGACCCGCGTCTTACCACCCATTAAAGTTAAACGCTTACGTGCTAATCACGCTAATATGCTACGGACGAGTAAGTTTGAATAAAGATGAAGTGTTCCCGAACAGGTAGTAAGAGATTGTGCTAAAAAAATTAATGTGGGTAGCTTAGAACTAGACCAATATTAAATATAAATTGAAAATGTTTTATTTCAAAGAAAAACATTGATAAAATCTTACACATCAATGTGTGAGATATCTCTAAAAATTTATCTAAATTTAAATCTACACAAAAATAACAAAATACCCAAATTATTAAATATCAAACCTCGTTCTATCAATATACAGGATGGGGCCGAAACAATACGACGATTAGAAGCTTAAAAATTAACACTCTAGCTGAAAAGTAAATATTCACTTTGTGAAGATAACGTCACTCAGGTGAACTCCAGTGGATGTCAGCCAAACCTCAGCACGTTCTTCATAACTTTCCTTAGCATGTATATTATAATTGTTTCCACTCCATCCTGTATAATTTACTACAATCAGCGAATGTATGAATGTTATTACGTTGAAGTTCCTGGTGTCATTGAAGGTGGTTGAGATCTATAAATATGAATCTTAATCTTTATATTTACACAACTATCACAAACTTTTTGAATTGTCACTGGACTTTACAACAAACCCAGTAATTTAGATAAACAAAAAAATTGACACTTGGGTAATTTTTCGTGCCTGGGTACAAATAAAAATTAAAGTAGCTCTTAATTAATAGCTCAATAGTTAATTAATTGTGAAAAAACTTACTCCAACACTCAATTTATTGCTAACAATGTTGCTCATATGAGTTACGAATAAGTTTTTTTTAAATACACCGCAAATAGTATTTTAAAAGACATGTATTTTATCAAGAAACTAAGATTGATAGTTTAAATGGAAGAGTTTTTTTTTCAAATGTATAAATAGCAATATGTACATAGCTGTGAGCCCACAAGTGAGCTATTTATACCGATTAAGCGACCCTCGTTAGTGTTCACTAAGCATCCACTTAGTCAAGTTCTTGCACACGGCCCTACGACACGGTGGAAAAAGAAATATATTGACGTTTGGTAGAGAAATTATAGTAAGCTCAGAATCGCTCATCTGCATTATCGTCACGTGAAAGTTCCATTATATCTCAACCAGGATTTAAACCAATATCTTTCAGAATTTATCAGTCTGCGATTGACGCACAAAGCTTCATTTGTATTAAACCATGGTCACAGACAAGGATATACCAGATCCTCAACCTTACGGAAGTTTACCTGTGTTCCTTGAACCAGGTTGGGTTCATTGCCACTGGGGTTCGCTAGTGTCAATGCTCAGTGATAAAAGCACTACCAAATGTGCAGATTTTAAACGACTCACTTTTAACATGTTTGTAATGTGCAGTCTGAGTAAGCTCTTTGAAAAGTAGGAGTATGTGAAGCTAGCGTTGTGGAAGCCGGTTGATATATTCAAGAAAGCTATTCGTATCTTCTCTTTGATGAAATAATGTTTAAATTTAGTGTTTAAATTACCCTTGATGGCACCTAGCGATACCCGTGTTGAAGGACTCAAGCTCTTCCACGGAGCACAGCCATTTTAACCTGGAGGATGTGAGTCTGGTGTATACCTTGTTTGTGGCCTTTGTCGAGGACAGTACTTCAAACCATATATTTTAAATAATAGGCCTATAAAAAGAAGTAAATATAAATTACTTCATGTGTTTATTTAAAATAAAACATTAATAAAAAGTAGCTGCATAATAGGTGTTATGTACTTTAATGATTCATTGATTGAGAAATATTTGAATGCAATTCAATATTTTACTAAAGGTTTTTTTTCACTATATTTTTTTAATCTTAGGTGTTTAACCTGCGCTTTCTTAACCAACTGATTATTTCAACACACGACTTACACGTTAACTTAATTTTATAGCGGACACAACATCCAGCCCTCGGTCGTTAATTTATAGCTTTTAAAGTGAAACCCACTTTTCACGAATAATAAATATTTTGATCATGCCGAGAATTGAATTCAGGACCACTATATCAGTAGTAAGACATGCTACCAGCTGAGTTAAGGTGTCGGATCATGAGTTAACTATTTTAAAAATGTCATATATGAATAAAAATCTAGATCGAAAGCATCCTTAAACTAATTTTCCAGATTAAAAAAAAAAGTATTTGTGATTTTATTTAATAATAAAAAATAACAAAACAACTGATTATATCCCACTAATATCTTTTTTTATTTTATAATCCCTTTCGTCGTTGTTTTTATTTCGTTATTTTCTCTTTTCCATGCGACTTCACGCTCTAAACGTAAATATTCATCCTACACGATGTTAAAATATCAGTGTAGAAAACTTTGTATGACACCAAAATGTATGTTTAATACATTATTCATACTTTTACTGACAAATCGAAAATGACACAGTGTTCTCGCACATGAGGACTAACTTTTTTCCCCCCAGTACAGTCAACATATATAAATGTAGGATTATTTTTTTCTACCCATTCGGGCAATATACATATTTACACTAAAAAGGTTAGAGATCAGGAAAATATAATAGAGAGGAAATTTATCCCTTTTTTGCGTTGAGATAGAAGGATAGAAGGTGAAAAATCACGCAGGAAAAATATTTTAATACTTTAGGACGGGAATAAAACCCTAACCTTCTTGTCACTGGCAAACCAGACAGATGCTACTGACACCTTTATATACATGTTTGCCGGTTTGGGTTGGGTAGGTATAGTACCTACCTTTTAACATCCATTACTATGCTCACTCTGTGGCCTAAGTCGGTATTTTCTTCATATTTTTTACTACCAGCTTGCTAAACCTGTTGTAGCTTCCGTCATGTCCCTTATAATCTAACTTAAGACTAGGACCGGTACAACATCCGGTCCCCGGCCGTTAATTCATCACTGTGAAAGAGTGAACCGCATTTCACAAATTATAAATTTTCGACCATGCCGAGAATCGAGCCCGGGCCCCTTAACTCAGTAGACAGACACGCTACCAACTGAGCTAAGCTGTCGGACTGGGTGTAGTACCTACTAACATCCTGAAATGATAAATTGACATAGATACATTTTATTTTTTAATATCTACTTATTATACAGACTGTAAATAATGGGGATAATAGCGGTTAGGATTATTCTCCTATCTAGCTAGCTCCAAATCACCCGAATTAAATAGACAATCTAGTGCACATTATGAGGTAAATGAAAATTATTCCAGTTTTATTGTCAGTGATATACGCTTTCCAATATGATACAAAGAAATGGGAAGGTTTAGTTTTAAGGGTGTGGGAGGTGGGGTGAAAAGAAACTCAAGCTAAGGTCAATTTTTTTTTGCAAATTTCTTTGAGATAAAATAAATTTTATTTGGTTAAAACAGTTAAAATATTTAATCAGTAATGATGATTGTTGTGTTATCAACCCGAAGGCTGCTTTTATGTGATTTATATCCATCAGGACATTGGCATGCACTTAACTCTTCGACATGTTAGTGCTGCCCGTACCATCTGGTAGAAAGCACATGTTATAAGGAATTCCTAAAAGTGCTGTAGTTTCCCGTTGCTTTTCGCATTGGATATCTACGAATGAGCGAGAAAGAGCCCACAAATATTGCCAGAAAGGTATTATTACACGCCACAATCGACATGGTACTAACAGATTGACTTTTATTACTCAAAATAAAGTTTTGATACGGATTTTTACTGCTCAATAAAAATCTATAGACCTCGGCTGGTTTTGAACCCACGAACATTGGGTCGTGGGGAGGGAACTTTACTCCAAGATCTTAGGTATTAAGATTTCTTCAATAGATATGTTTAATTTAGTTCTATACATAATATCAATGGTTCTTGAATATCTGTCATGATCAAAGTGGCATTTGTCCAGATAATTTTTAAAAGAAGAGAAAAAATTTTGGTAAAATGAAATTTAAGAATTGTTCAAGAATTTTTGGGATTACTATTCGTATATAACGAAAGTAAATGTATCTACTGAAGAAACCTTATAACTATCTTGACCCCGTTTTATTTCTGTGCATAGGAAATTAAAAAACTCGAACCTAAGCTCACGTTCTCTTTCATCTCTCTTTTAGGGTGCTACATGGTAAAGCACTGAGACGTGTTACCAACGTTTAGAAACCTAGGATTATTTTGGAAGTTGTTTGATATTTTAAAAATATTGTTTGCAACAAAATGTAGTCGAAAATCATCAGCTGGTTTCTGACGAGCTAAAAATTTTAGGTTTTGATTTTAAAGATTATAAAAAAAAATCAAATATGACACGAAAATTCGTACTTATGATCTTTAAGGAAAAGGTTAGAAACCTAGATATAGCCTTCCTTTATCAAATAAATTAATGTTTTGATAATTTTATAAATATAATTCTACGATATTTTGGGATGGTTTTTAAGTTATCACATATTTTTAAAAATAATTTAAACTTAAAATTTAAACTTTTTAAGTGTTCAGATCTTTAACAATTTTTTTAAATGAAAACCATATTAAAAAATTATTAAATCGCTTCATAAGTAATCCGGGATTTCTAAACATCTAGGGACGCTTTCTCGGCACGGTAGGCTGGGTTAGGATCCTGGTATCATGTCCACCATCGCTGCCGCCTTGCCAGTAAGGTCTCCATGCGACCAGATCCGAGTGTACTTGACAGATTCAGCAACACGTGACAGTACAGCCCCTGAACCCTGTTGCTACCTTACTGAGATAATGTATGGGGTTCGGTCAGACAGGTGTAATGCGCTATAAATAATGCGACTTGTGGATATGAAAAGCTTCGCGGTCACAAACACACACAAATACTAGGATTTGTTGGTTTAGGGCCTCTCATTTCCTTCAGATACAGCTTCCTGCAAACCCTTTCCCGAAAACACCAACCCTTCCGGTAGCCCCCGCGGGCTAGGCACAAAACAACAAGGGGATGAGTAATAGGGGTTGCGAAGGCATTCATTACGTTTAGAACCACAGAGCGCTGACGAAGGTAAAAAGAAAAACAAGATATTTTTATGTTATTTGTATACCTGGATCTGTTTTTTTCATCATATAAACATGATTATTGTTACACTTAACAGATTTGAACATAACGGACGTTTTAGGATGTAACATCTTTAATTAAAACATTAAATAACGTCAAATTAATTTAGTCGGTTTTTCTTTTTTTTAGTGTGAATATTATTTTAAAAGGCTTTACATTTTTTTCAAACTTCATTTAAAAATACATTTAAGATTTAAAAAAAAAAAAATAGCACGCTTTGAACATACTTCATGTTATCATGATAATTATTTAATTGTTTTTATTATATAACATTTTTTTTAATCATAGATCCAAAAACGCAAGCCAATCTGTTAAATGAGAAAAATTCAAAATTGGTTATGAGATAAAAACAAAAAGAAAATTACCTAAAATTACCACTATATAATATTTAGTGTTTATTTAAAAAAAAATATTTATAAAAAAATAATTATAACTATAGTGTTGCAAAATATTTTGTTTTGGGATAATGTGCACAATAAAATTTTACTATACATTTTGATATTTAAAAAAAATTCTTCGTTTGGCCATTATACTACTATAAAGCCACATGGTTGACACACTCCATGACAATGTTTACTCACTTTAAGATGAGCTAGAAACTTGAAATCTGGCGAACTTATAGCTTATAGCCTGTAACGAACGAGAAAATTTCAAAAAGTTCTAATTTTTAATTTTTAATCTAAACGTCGGAGCAACTTTAAAGTAGGTGCGGAAATTTATTTTGAGGTCTCTTGTGGTTAAACGGTAAGATCTATCAAAAAACGGCTCTGAAATTACATTAGTTTACATCCACTTGCAAAGAAAACTCACTGGGGGTTTATAGGTGGATCCCCCAAAGAGCAAAGCGAGCTCACTTCTAAAAAGAGACCTTAAGATATTTGTATTGACATGATAGTTTATTATATTTGCAGCTAGTAGATAATGGAATAATTTCTTATTTTACTTATAAATTCTTATCATTCTTAGATTATGTTGACAATTTAAATTTATTTGAAAGAATTGGTGAATTACGTGTGTGGGCGAGAATTCAATTTAAGTGTTTTATGTAATAATACATTAAACATATTTTAGTAGTAAGAAAATGTAAAAACAAAATATACATTTGTCAATTTGAAATTATATATACATATTGCGTGTCTGAAATATATCAATCATAGCCCAGTTTGTGGAAAAATTAGCCAGTCATAATATACCGTTGCCCAAGGGATTCCCGGATATACTAACCGCGCATTATTTCCATGGACCCTCTTGCATGTCCCGATGAGATGAGGTGAGGGTGATATTGAGTATGAGGGTGCGGAACCAGTGGAAACACTTAAACTCAACTTAAGCTCAGCTAACCAAACCTTGATGACCATTGGGGTAATTCCCCTTTCGGGAAAAATATCCTAGGCACCAGCTGGGTATCAAACCCGGGACCCCTAGGTTCGTAAACAAGTGCACTGACTACTACATCACGGGGCAGATTAATTATAAATTAATAGGACGGCATATAATGTAGCGGGGTTATTTAAAAATTAGAGATGATTCAATAAAATTTAAGAACTGGAGCAATAAACTGTTTTTTAATTTCATAAATGCACCATCAACACTTTTTAAAATAATTATTATTTCATATTAATTAATATAAAACCGCTAAGGCGATTGAAAAGCCTAAGGCGTCACTTTTGTAATATACTGTACTACCAAGTATGTGGATATAAAGATTAGAATCCTGGACAAGTGTATTGAGAGTATTTTACCCTAAATTGTTTTCCACTTTGGCTCCATTAAAATATGGGTACATTTATTATAAATTTAACTTTACTCATCCCTAACACATTAATGAGTTCATATATGTACAACCCATACGTGGTGACCAAATAATAATAATAATAATAATAATAATTCAAAGATAAATACTAAACAATATACACAACATCTTTTCTTAGCCCTATAATTTCATCGCTATTAATGAAATCATTGCAGGGAAAACAGTTATTGAAAAACCAACCTCAGTAAAATTGGCCTGGATTAGAACCCCAACCTATCCACCACCAGCACACCAAACTAGATGAGCCTCACATTTAGTCCACGTGCCCACCGATATGAATATTATCATAATGGTTTTATTCAAGAGTTGTAGTTTCAGTTCAAAGTAATACGATTAATCTCTTTACAAAAATATTAATATTTAACACCGCGCAAAAGTGATTCTAGTTAATTTAATTCTTTTTAGATACGTAAAAAAAACAAAAGAATTAAGATTGAGATAATCTCGAAATCCCTAACTGATCAAGTTTCTCTGGATCTTGTAATAAAAATAAATTAATGGTGTAGGGAAAACATAACCGAAGGATAAAGATAAAGACACAAAGCAGGGGTGCGGAAAAGAAAGGGAAGTAAAATCAGAGTTAGTAACAACAAAGCTTTCTCTAATCATTCTCATGTATCTTTGTGAAGTGCCGCGGATGAGAAGGGGGTAGGAGACGGTAGGAGAGGAGGTTAATTGTGTGCGATGCGCGTGCGCAGATCGTGATGATATATCTCTACGTCTATCGGGTACGCCCCCTCAAGAAACCCCTCAGGGCACAGTGTGACGTGGCAGGAATACTAATTAACGACTAAGTACCGCCAAGATAAGCTGTAATGACCCTCGAATGTATGTACCGACCGACATGAAAACATGCTGTTCGTAGGAACGATCCATCTACCACAGGTAGTGATAGAGGATGTTCCGGATTAAACAAGCACACTTTGGGAAATGGCAGGAGATCAAAAAACTAACTCAAAATGCCTTATGAAGATTAGATCTTTTTCGTTTCATTTTCGAGAAAAGATTAAAATCAAACTATAAGTATTAAATAAGTGTATACCTTTATTATTATTATTTTTTCAAAATGATACAAGCATCGCAAATTTTTAACTTGATATTTTAATTTTTTTTAGACAAATAATAACGTGATTTTTAGATGAATTTAACATAGCTCATACCTGATTTCTCCCAAACTAAGCAAAATATCGGAACAATTAAGAGGTAATCACATTTAAAATTTAAATTTACATAACTTTTATAACAACGTGTTTATTGGTAAACATAATATTTTTGGTGTTATTTCACTCTTTATGCAGAAAAATGTTTTTTTATTTAGTTTCTGTTGCTTACTTGAAAAGTAAGAGAAAACGAGTTCACCAAGGAATATTTTGAACTAGTTTTTTGACCTCCTACAATTTCCCAAAGTTTGGCTGTTTAACCCTGGAACATTCTGTATAAGGCTGAATAGGTATTCTCACGAGACAGATTGTTATGGCGTCATTTCGCTGTTGATAACGTTGCAAATAGTCAAGCTCGTTAAATATAGGTGGATCGCTGTAGGGTGGGACCTTATCTGAAAGTTTAAATAGAAGCTACATTTACAATTATGTAACCCACATCAGTGGTACAATGGTCTATGGCGTTACTCTCGTGATATTACGAACAATCGTTGACTGGATATCGAGGTTAGAATACCGTTAGAATGTAGTGAGGGGTTGTTTTTCTCCATTAATACAAATTCGGATACATTACCTACAAATTTCACCTTTCGAATTCCTACTTTAATATCAATACTACCCACATTGGTGGTGTAGTTAGCTAATGAGCTAATTTAGTGTTGAGCTAAACTACCGAGGACGGGGAGGTCGAAGTTAAATATCATTCGGGTTAAATTGGGGTGTTTTTACCTAAATGATTTTCCAATCGCTCTCCACTCAAATGCGGGTTCATTATATCTATATTCAACCCTCGCAATTCATAACCCATTAGCGTAATTAGTGTTTAAGCGTATAAACCTAAAGGGTAGTTAGACGTGGTGCTCAATATTATTATTATTATTATTATTAATACTATCATGATTATTATAAATGTAACATGCTTATCTTGACATCGGTGGTTTTGAGATAATGTGCTCGCCTCAAGACCCGGTGTCCATGGGTTCAAAATTATCTGAGGCCTACGTATTTTTCTTGATCGATAAAAATCTGTAGCACAACTTATTTCAGAGGGGAAGTAAAGCCGTCGGTCCCATATTGTTGAGGTATGTAAAAAAGACTTGGAAGAAATGTAAAAACACCTTGGCGACAACATTGGTAGGCACTTTCACGCTGACTCATAGAAATTCGTTTAGGAAAGCAACGGGGAACTACCACGCTTCCTGAATTCTCATAGGATATGGGATGTATACCAGATTGTGCAGTTAATACTAACCAGATGAAGGGGTGAGAATATGTATAGTTCCGGATGGATATAAATCACATAAAAACAACATTTTTGTTGTTGACTTAATATAAATATGCATACAAACCGAATGTGTAGTGAGACGAGGTGAAATAAAAATACCCAAAATTATGGATTCAGTTCTTTAAAAAAATTATATTGATTTTGACCGATGTAAGGAACTTTGATCATTATTTGCTTATCTATAATCATATTTGATATATTCACAAAAGTTCTTCCTATGGTGGTCTGACTATACAAATTAAGACGGGTTTGAAAATTTGGACAAAATCTACATTACTTAAGAATATTTTACTATAATGATGCATTTTTTGAAGAAGCGTTAGTGAGAGCGCACATTACTTGGCTTACAATATTTGTAATAAATAATATTTTAAATTTAAGACTTTAATTTGGAGTATATTAAGCAAAAACATGTTGTCTTTATTTATTTCATCATAAAAGGATCTTATTATTTGAAAGTGAATGGTTAAAAAGTCTTTAGTTATGGATTTGAACCAATAAAATTTAACTTAATGATCATCAAATTATATATTTGAAAGATGTGTTTGGAGGATTGTGTCTAAAGCTTACACAATTGGTAGGATAGTTCAATTGCGTAAATCAAAAGGAATAGGCTTCAAACATATGTTAAAATGCGTTTTTTAAACACTGCGTTTTCGTTGGTTTTTGGGACATTAGTACATTGATAATAGAGGTGTGCTAAGATACATTTTAATGAGTTTGCCTACTTGGAAATTTCGAAGTTATTTTGTGAAATATGTTGCATCTTAACTTGACGCACCTAAGCATTTTAAGCACTAACACTATTAGACAACAATGTACAAAATAAAAAAATATAAAGAAACAAAGGAGCAGTTCACCCTGCGAGGAACCTATTTTATATACTGAAAACACTTCCCCTCTTGCTCCAAAGAGTTTACACAGTCACTATACTATTTGTGCCTTTAAAATATTGACATGCTTTTTAATTTTAACTTTTTCTTGTTTCCAGTTCTAGATATACATATTTTATTACGGACCTTTTTAATCGACATTCTGGCAAACTTCTAAAGGCCATTTACGTGACTAAACCAAATAACCTAAGTTGTAGATGATTTATAACAAGATACCTCTACAAAAAAACCTCCAAGATAAATATAAAGGTTGTGGGACAATGTGGGAATATTTTTAGGACTATTTAAGAATATATGTTTCTTGTTTCAACTTTTTATCTTTAAAACTCTCTGAATAAAACGTGAATTTATTAAAATGGGAAATATTATATTGACCTGCTATGATATCACAGGTAGAAAACGTCCTTAAAATGTAAAGGGAATTCGAAACAAAGCTTTAAGCAGTTTTAGAAGCTTTAAAAGTCAAACCCGAAGTCTATTATCAGTGTTTTGCTGTCAGGAAACACTTATTCAAATTTTTAAATTATTCCAAATGTGAAATTAATTAATAACACGATTTACAGAAAATACAAAGCACAGTATGTTAGTTTACGCTAACATATATATGAATTTATCTATGCTTACGTTATCACTTAATCAAAAGTAGGTGTTAAAATACTGTTTTAGTAACCATTATAAAATTGATTATATTATGGTGAAATATTTCAAATATGTTCATAATCAATCATAGCGTCTTCCTTCGAAATATTTCGAAAATTCAATGGTTGCTGTGGGTTTTGAAATAAAAGAAAAGAAAATTTGACTTTCGATTTTGACAATTTTGAAGTTTCACCAACTCTTGGTATAAAATGAAATTTTAAGCTTTATAAGCCCATTAAGAAAACTAGTAAGATTCGAGGTCGATCATTGGAATCAATTTTTACTTCATGCAGTAACAACAGGAAATATTTCCTTTACAGTGATGTCAACCTACCACAGTAAAAAAGGCGTGTCTACACGCAATGCCAACTTGAGTAAGAGCTAACTTGTATTTACAGAAAACGATAGAGAGACACTAGCATCGGTGGGGCGTCCGGACTAAGCGTCAAAATTATCAAGTCTGGTTTGCCGGAAACGGAAAAGTCAGGTTTTTAACGTTGGTCAAATGTTCCATACAAATAAATGTGTCTACATTTCCTTTAATTTCCCCTTCTTCATCCCTAAACTATTAACGCAATTAAAATATGTATAGCTCAGACACGACGAGGAATATACTCCATTCACAGTATGAATTACTCTCTGAAAGGTCTTTATTCCTACCAATATCCTAATATATAATAGATTTCTGGTAAGGAAAAAGGCCTTTCAGAAAATAATTCCTACGCTGAACAAACTTTAGATTATTAAACGAAATTATTGAATTTTAAAATTATAATGAATTCAAAATCTATCCTGATTATTTAAAAAACTTAAGATATATATGTTGTTAGCACCCCATCTTACTACCCATTCGGATTATACGCCTATATATACTACTAATTACCCTAAAGTGTACCCGCATGTATGTTAAGAGAGAATAGGAAACCATTTAGGAAAAAAACCTCCAATAAATCTGACAGGGACTGAACTGCGATCTCCCCGCCATTGGCAGTAGTCTCTGTGGCGAGAGTAGTGCCTTAGACCATGCGGCCACCGAAGTGGGTCCATTATGTTATTGCAATTCTATTTTGATGATGACTAATGATATATAAGTTTTTAAATTTGACTAAGCGGTTATTTTTAATAGTTATTTTACAAAACGATATCTATCTAAACATATTTTTTTTAATCAAAAATAGAATCCACGGATCATCGTATTCAATCAACCGATCCCTTCCATCCCTTCAATAAAACACACTGCTCAACTACTTGAAAACAATAGAAAGTTTTTGTAAACTTTGTCACTGACTAACTACAGTTCGGAGTGCTCACCTTCTTTAGTTTCATTCTCTTACTTCTCTCTTTCGCACCAAATTTCACTTTTTATCGTGCTCAAGTTTTCAATAGCATTAACTTCTATCTAAAATAGCTGCAAGGCAAGAACAGATTAGAGCTCTTAATGTGAATCACTAAATTATACTGGATTGAAATGAAGAATTAATTGATTATAGCCGTCCTTTTATCAAAGGAATAAGATTTAGATAATAAATGTGAATAATTAACGTTACTTTTAAGATTTTCCGATACTCGTTAAAGGATTTTTTTTTAATCTTTATTGGATATATTCATAAATCTCTTTATGTAAATATATGTGGAGCTTTTAATGGAAATATAGCACACCACTTTCATTAGATCAAATTAGATTATGTTTTTACACAAGTAGTTTGTCAAACGCACTGTTATCCCAAAGGGATTATCTTTGAATGTAAATTATCGATATGTATAATTTTGTACCGGTGTCCAGTTGCATTACATGAAATATTACACATTTAATAAGTTTCATATATTAGGGATACATTTGACGGATTTAGTTCACCAACTAGTTCAAGAATACAGGGAGAGGATTGTGAATTTTAAATAAATACCCCGGAATTTGCACGAAGAAAGGATACGATATAACTTTGTGGAGGGAAACATATTCGTATATCCGAACATGAATCGAAACCGGGTCTTTCGTGTCCTAGTCAAATATACTAAGGCAAATCTAAATCTACTATTCTGAAAATTGTAAAATGACACCTGGACAAGGGAATAGAACCCGGGACCTTTGGCTTAGTAAGTACGCCAAAGTTATAACCACTGAGCTATCCAGGAATCGTCCCGTGCACAGGGTAATTCTTCAATAACATTTTAAGGTAGAGTCTATGAAGGTCAGTGGGTAGAGAATTGACATACTAATCCAAAGGTCCGGGTTCGATTCCCGTGCCCAGGTACCATTTTTCAATTTTCAGAGTATGATATCTAGATGGAGTAATCATCACTAAAAGCATAAATAATAGATTTGGCTATTTGATTCCTAAATCTACTAGCTTAAATTTTAACTAATACTCTAAGCTTAAACGATAGAATTGATTGGGAACATAAAATATGATATTTTAATAAGTATTAGTATTAAAAGGTTTTTAATAAAAATAAAGGTTTTATTATTTCATTAATAAATGTGGCACTTATTGGTGGGATTGTAAGAAACGCAACCAAATTTCGATATTTTTGCAGTTTTATAGTAAAAAAAAATTCTGACCAAAATAAATCCAGTAATGCTCCAGTAGAAAGAGAGTTTAATTTTATTAAAAATGGTGTTATCAACAGTTGTTGAATATCTGTCATGAGTATATCGGCATTAGATGATACAATTTTTAAATGAAAAGAAAAAGTTGTTATTAGATTCCAGGATACATTAGATAGATATTCTAGAGCTGTTGATATCACCTTGTGAAGAAAGTTAAACTCTATGTTTCTATGGGAGCAATATTTTATTTATTTTGGCCCCAAAAAAGTTTTTCTATTACAACTAAAAAAAACACTGCTCTTTTCTCACGTTATTACTTTTTTAATATACAGCAAACCTTTAGTAGTCCTGTTATAGTTAATCCGAATCATACTAATATTATAAAGAGGAAAGGTTTGATTTTTTGTTTGTTTGTTTGTTTGTAATGAATAGGCTCCGAAACTACTGGAC
>CABEEJ010002434.1:9234-37113 GCA_901482245.1 Timema douglasi
TCTGGAGGACCAATGTTACGAACACGGACAAATGGACTGTTTGGTGGAATGGGAATGGGTAGAGGCAACTCACCTTCACTTTATGTTGTCTGATTGGTATTGTCTTGGAGCAGTCAATTTCATTAACACACACACACGAAAAATTGAGATTGGACCGCTTCCAGGTGAAAGTTCACGGAACCTATAACCATCACTTATGGGTCTATCAAGTCTCAGCGCACGACTCACTAAATCGGCAGAACGTAAAACCGCGCCAGCGACACTTGGCGGGAAAACAATAGACCTAGAGGGGTCCAGGTATGTTCTTGTTACCTCCAAGAGTGAGGAAAGGTTAATGAAGGTGGAAGGAGTCAAGAAAATATAAGAACAGACCAAAAAACAGTCTAAACCTCAACAAAAAGCAATCAAATCACAAAACAAACAAAAACTAACTAATTTAGAGGCATAGAGAACCTAGATAAAGGATCAATATCCAAAGAGGTAGCATAGAGGACTGAAACATGAAGTAGAGACTAATGGTACTGATCAAACAATCTACAAAGAGATTGGTCCTTTATTTGTTTAAATTGTGTTACAAAACATTAAAGTAGTCAAAGTAGAGATACGACCCGAACATGTTTTAAAAGATGATTTTTTAAAGATTAAGCTATAAATTTTCTATACACAATATATTGAACTATTGCCTGTTGGTGCTAGTAATAAAAAAAGAATGATGCAGCATAAATGGTTGCCAACGCTACATAGTAACAATTTACACACGAACCTATTCATTTTCAATGTTTCTAACCTAATCCAATACGTTATTTTGAAGTTTCTATATTATATTTTCGTTTTTGGACGTTTCTAAAAAACATTATCTTAAGACCTATCATAATTTCAAATTTATGATTATTAGGATGCCTCCAGAAGTGTTCGAATAATTCAGACAAAATAATATCAAAATTACATCAAACTAGTATGTTCTATATCCGGATGCACTCTTTATGCAATTTATTATTTTATAATATTAAGATAACCATGACAATCCCGTACCAAATTTAGGTCAACCAATAACTTCTAAAAGCAATCTTTAAAACAAAAGTTTAATCATCGCATAAACGAACGCAATCCATACTAAACGCAATATTTGCCTAAGAGCGATCATAATATATGAGAACATTTATTATATACAAAATTACATATAAAAATAAATGGTATGGCACACTGCACATACTTTCTCTCTCTTTTTATCTTAAAATAAAGATACATTTACAAAAAAACTCGTAAGATTTCTGAATGGAATAATGTACAGTATATTGTAGCATAAACACTCCACATAATAACTCAAATAAAATAATATACACTGATTTAGAAACATTTAGAAAAGAAACGCATATTTGTCCACCAAAGAGAATTTCAAACAATTTCACATTTCAAAGATTAAATTTGAACCATTTTCTGACAGCTTAAAAACTGGGATCCGCTTTACATGTTCCAATTTATGAAAATTGTATTCACTAAAGATGAATGGAGGGAAATAAAAATAAATCTAAGGAATCAATAACTAATGAAAGATTGTGAAAGTGTAATATGAATTGATATGAATACTAGTTTTTTGACTATTTTTTGGTTGCTTGTATAAATATAAAATCATATTAGTAGTGAGTAGTAAAACTTGAAAACAGGGCAGAAGATTTGATCTCTAATTTTAATAATATCAAAAATCCATATTTATGTATTTCCAGATAATAAAACAATCAGAGAGCCGGGAAACTAATTTATAAATTCACAGTAAATTGTTTTATGGTCTAAAAAACAACTTTCGTACAATCCAAATTTGGTTATTGTCGTATTACTGAAAATCACAACTATCTGCGTATTGTTGTTTGGCGTTGACTAATCAAACTTCAAAATGGGTTTCAAACTTCATTTGCTCATTAATTCCAACAAAAAAAATCTTTATGTCTAATAATATTATATTTAAAATCTCCTAGTAGTATAGCATCAGAATTGTCAAAAGAGGTGATTTTTTTTTATTTAGAGCCCTTTCGGTTTATAGGTTCAAGTAAGCCTTCTAATTACGATAATAGATTAGGAATGGGAGGGTATAATTTAGAAGAAGTGAACCCACGTTTGCGTGGAGGGATATTGTAACCCATTCAGGAAAAAACACCCCAATTCACCCGACCTATATTCGAACTTCGATCTCCCCGTCCTCGATAGTCAAGCTTAACACGAAACTAACGCGTTAGCCAACTATGTTACCGAGGCAGCTAAAGATATAAATTAGTTCATGTGTCAGTGGGCCCTATAATATATATTATGTTATTTTTATATTTAGTTTTATAAATACATACAAATTTTTGCTTATAAATAATAAACTATTGGTTTTATAAAAATACATCGCAGATTAAAATATTTATATTTCTAATAGTACTACAACTTTCCTTGCCTAATTTTTAAAATAGTTTCGGCTCTAGGCTGAGTTATAAACAAACAGATAAACAGATAGGCGGCGTCGCGATAACCACTTTTATGTTTCTGTAGGTGAACGTAAACTTTATCAAAATTTTTAGTTAAATTTTATTTTAACAATCACAATACTTAAACTCTCCCATGGATCGAGAAAAAGTAAAGAATATCATTACAGTTCACCAAAAAGCATAAATAAACAGCATACACTTTTACAGATACATTAAGAAAATAAGAAAATCTTCTCCTACCAAAGAGCATATCAATAAATATAATTTTCTAACTTGACTAATAAATACTCGTAATATTTGTGAAACCAAATAATATGTACATTTTTTTAGAAACACTTCACCAAAGACCATAAATGAAATAATAGACACTTACTTAATGTTATTAAGAACTAGCAACACTGTTGTAGAAAAAGTAACAAAAGATAATTATTGTATACACCAAAGAGCTTATGAATCAAATTAATTTTCAAACACCTGAATTAAAAATTCTATACATTTGCTTATAACTCAGAAACTATTTATTTTATAAAAATATATTTCAAATAAAAGATGTTTATATTTAATAGTAATATAACTTTAAAATGATAAGCTATTTAATATCTCAAATATTTGTGGAGAAATGATGAAAATTGGAAAATTTACCTCAAGTAAAGTACGCTGACTGTCCAGATATAAAATTTAATCAAAATCATTAGAGCAAATTTCGATAAAATCAAGTTTTTCTCTTTCTGCCCTTCAGTAAACTACACTAATTTTAGGATTAGGTAGCTAATTCCACAATCCCCTCGGTGAAGCCTTATGAAAACCCATGATACCAAATTTTAGCTTAATCTGTAAAATAGTTTAGGCTCTGGCTGAAGGTACAGACAGACAAACAGCATTGCGAAAAAATAATATTTGGATTTGGGGGATCATGAAATGTCAATATTCATTAAAATATCGAGTTCGATTTTTTTTTTTACGATCACATTACTTGCTCTACCTGCAAGATATCGAGAAAGTAAAAATATTGATATTGGATCTCCAAGGGTCGTATTAAAATATCGACTTCCGGTTAAATTTTTTTACATTTTCTTAGGGGTTGCGATATCATATGGTTAACATATTTCCACTAAATTCCTCATTTCTAAATTTTGACCAATAAAATAGGTAAATATTGACTATTGAGTCTAAAATGATAGAGATAGATCATTGCTGTACAAAAATTTCCCCTAAGAGGTTGAAGAAAAGATAACATTCAATTTTTGAGAGATTTACTTGTTTATTACTCTATGGCATTAGATAATTATTGCGTCAAAATTTACGTAGTATCTCCTTACAACTAAAGCTCACAAAATGGTATTAATATATTTGCCAATATCTCATAAACGGTTGGTTTTATAAAAATATATTTCAAATAAAAGTTTGCTATTTTTAATAGTACTACTATTTTGCAATGATAAGTTATTTAATATCTCAAATAGTTGAGGAGATACGGAAGTTTCTGCTTCTGTAAAGTGACCTAAAATTCATTTTCATGGGTAAACAAAAATAGCCAGTTTATTTATAATATTAATCAACGCCTAGATACGAATTTTAATAAAAATCGTTATAGCCGATTTTGATAAAAACAATGTTTTCTTTTTTAGCTTTTTTTTTAATCTACTCTTAATTTTATGGTTAAATAGACACACAGACGGCATTGCAAAAACCACTTTTTAGGGTCCAGGGGGTCATGAGACTTGATTTTTTTTTACGGTCACAACACTTTCTTTACCTTGAGTTTTCGAAAAGTTAATATATATATTTATTTCCTATAGCTTGACAGAGTTACGGAGATATGATAAGAATAAGAATCTACGCATCAGACCGGAAACCTTAAAGTAATTTTGCCGAAATATTGAGTGTAGCCATTTTGTTTGTAATATCTATAAATGTTTATAAATGAAATTTAACCAAAATCCTTAAAGCTTATTTTGAGAAAAATATAATTTTGTGTCTTTATGCAATTTAGTAAACTACCCTTAATCTTAGGGTTGGATATCAGATTCCAAAAACCCCTTGGGGCAACCCTACGAAAACCCTAGATACTAAGTTTTAGCCTGATCAGTAAAATAGTTTAGGTTTTAGTCTGAGTTACAGTCAGACAGACAGACGAACAGACAGACGAAAATTCAAAAAACACTTTTTTGGATTCGGGGAGTCATGAAATGCCAACATTCATCAAAATCTAGAGTTCAATTTTTTGACATTACAATACTTTATCTACCTGTAAGATAGCGAAAAAGTTTGAATTGACTCCAAACCTTTCGTCTAATGTCAAAATATATAATTATGTATCTTTCGAAGATACATGGATATCACATTTGGCCTGGGATATTTGGTTCAATCAAGGTCATCAATAGTATACTGATTACTACTATATAAGACCAACTTGGATAAATTTCCCAAAGTTGTACCACTGAGCTAACCATATTGGTCTTGTTGAGGCAATATACCATTCGCTATATATATTATATTTGGACGTGAAAATTAAGTTTGGGACCTTTAGCTAAGCATAAAAATTCTCTTACTCTGGGCTATTCAGTTTTTCTTTGTTCCAGGTGCCATATACATGAAATTTTTAAGCACGTATTAGAACTAAGTTTTGAGACGGTACATAATTTAAATCAACATTAATGGTAGTATATCAAATTATTATTTTATTTGACGGACATACGTCCAATGTGTAATTATGGCATCATTCTGCTGTATAGAAGAGGGGGCGATTTACCTAAACGTGAATATATGCCCCTTAGTGCATCCAGTAACTGACACCCCTGGGCATAGCTGTACACGTCAGTTGATCCCATTGGCCCTGAACATATTCTACCGATATCAAATGACCGACTAAACAACCAGCTCCATGGTGTAGTGGTAAGTGCACCTGGCTACGATTGTAGGGGTTCAAGGTTCAATTCGTGGCTTGTATCCTGGATATTTTCTCCCATGGGAGAATTACCCCAACGCTCACCAAGGTTGGGTTAGGCTCAAATTAGGTTCTGGCTCCACAACTTCATGATCAGTATCATCATATCATCTCATTGCTGGCACATGTGGACAACCTCCTATGATGTATTCTGTGCCACAAGTGTGGATAATAGTCTACATATTTTGAGGCGATCAATCCTGGATGTCATGTCCCTCCTGGTCATATGTGCCATACGATTTAAAAAAAACTGATAAAACAATGACGCGACTCATTTTACTCCTCATCGAGGATTCCCAGTATGTTTAAAGTGAAACCTTCAAGTTTGTGCACGTATTTAGTCCTTTATTGTTAGATGAAATGATAAACTAGTTGTGTGTTGGGGTATAAATATCAAAACTTTGTAACGCTTAGTCGATTAAAGCTCCGATGCTTGGGAACCATTTGTCGCGACACTTTCCTGCGAATTGTGGCATAAATATTTTCTAATTTAAACACATTTTATATATGTTATTGTATATTATTTTATTTATAAATTACAGACACCACCTTGTCTGAAAGTTTCACTTATCATAGTGAAATTGCCACTTGGCGCACACACGTATTATCCCGAAACGACAGTTAACAACTCTGCAAAGTTCAAACAAAAACTAAAAAAAAAAAAACATTCATTTGGCTTCACTTAGAAATTGTGACCGAGAGCTTCTGATCTCTTGCGGACACAAATTGAACTGTTTCTAGAAAAAAAATACCAAAGTTTACAAACTAAATATATTGCCCTTTCTCTCGTACCTACACAGCGAGGATTTTTCCTTAATTATTATTGGAGCTGCAAACAAGAAAAACTAAATGTCTTGACCGCAGCTGCTTTGCACGTGTTGAAATTGCGACAACAATAGGACAGTCACGGACTAATGAAATGGACACAATATAACTTTACTTACTCCAGAAAGCAATGCAACAAAACAGGATCATTACAACTTGAACAATAAGCGTGACAACTCACAAGGCCGCGGATAACAAAATTATCTATGTTAACAAATATTGGATCTAATTAAGTTGTTCATATGATATATGTTAGCTAAGATTTTGGTTTCGTTTTTCAACTACACATAATATAGCGACGGTGATAAATTTCAATGAAGTTTCTATGAATAACTTTTAATAAAAGACGGTCTTCTACGGTACAAGACAACATTCTTTGTTTTTTCTTCCGTTTCTTGTTCACCCCTCACTGTTTTCTGTCTTTTCCCTTTCCTCTGTACGTTTTTGTATTTCCCTACGGTCATGGCGACCCTTTACTTGCGATGGGGTGGGTTTTTTGAAAATTTTCCCACCCCTAACCTATAGTGGCAATTTTCAGGCCGCAAGGCCGCCAAATCCTTTCATGTTGTGATTGTTCGTATCCCTATGTCGTGTCCGTTTTCGAGAGCCCTTCGGGGCTGGTGTTAATGTTTGTCCTTTTATGTTTCCCATGTTTTATTCATGTTTTCATGTTTATGTTTACTGTTTATTAATAAAAAACCATACAAACCAACAGGTAATGTTCCCCACACTAGGCCTGCTCCTGGTTAACAAGAACCAGGCCCGGATATTTGCACTAGTGAGGCGGGCATGAAGAAACTATCGAGATATAATTGTGTAATACAGGATGGGACCGAGACAACTAGACGATTATTATTATTATTATTATTACTAGCACCGCGTATTACTAACCGCTCTGGCTGTACGCACTTACGCTAATGTGTAATGGTAGGGTGATTGTGAGATGAAATGGAGGACCTACAGTTTAACATGGGATCCGAACCACGGTGGAGGCCTGGCATTCCCCACATTCACAAGATGTCTTGTCAGAGGTGAAGGAAGGATTTGGCAATCAGATAAATCTGTGCCGGGACTGAGGATTGAACCCCTGACCCCCAGCACAAAGGTCTGACATCTTACCCCAAGACCACCAGGCCAACTAGAAGATTAGTAACTTGAAAATTAACCCTTTAATTGAAAGGTAAATATTTATTAGCTTTTTTTATTTTTTTACTTTTAGCACCGCGTCTTACTACCCGTTCGTGCTATATGCTTATGTATTAATTAGGCTAATGGGTTTGGAATTAGGAGGTTGAATTCAGAGGAAATTGACCCGCATTTTCGTAGAGGGAAAGTGGAAAATTAATTAAGGAAATCACCCGACCGAGATTCAAACCTCGATCTTCCCGTCTTCGGCAGTCAAACTCAACACAAAACTAGCGCGTTAGCCAACTACACCACTGAGTGGGTTATTCACTAGATAAATAAAAACAAACTACATACCATATTTTTTTTCACTTTTTGAGGATAATGTCACTCATGTGAACTCCACCGGACGTCAGACAAACCTCAGTGCATTGTCCATCACTTTCCTCACCATAGATCATATAAATGTTTACACCTCAACCTGTATAATATTTCTAAACCTTACCATGAATCGAACCCCTCCTCCCCAGCACCAGTAAACTTAACAAGACTAGAGCTACACAGTTTTATTATCCATTATGGTCATATGTATAGTCACTATTTAATAGGCTAGGTACGATAAAGGTCGAGTTTTAGTATGCAGTGGCATGTAGTGTAGTTTTGCGAGGCAAGCATACCGTGTTAAAACTGTACCTGTGATATGTTCTCGCCCACTTGGGCCCTATTTGACCAATTTAACATATGCTCTGCATGCCTCAAACGGGAATGTATTCCCCTCGATGACTAATGATTATTCTACTGAGGGATGTGGGAAATTCACAGGTACAGTTTAAATTAATGCTGCTTACCCTGGCAACACTTCACGACACGCCACTGCTAGAATTAAATTATACATGCATCGTATTTGTGTCTAGATAAAGAGGGAAGACATTTGGGAAAAGCACCTCAGCTCATTTGTTCAGAAATCAAGCTCCGGCACAGACGTTACTGACATATTTGTCTCCGTAATTACCGATTCGAATAATTGGTTTTTAAACTGAATACAAGTATTATCCTATGTTTTAATGTATAATTGATTGAAACACTAACTCAAAATACACTAACCAGTTGGAACGTTTATTTAACATTTAAAATATGTTAAGTCATCCATTTAGTACTAAAATATTTATTATTTTATAATGAAGCTATCTTATTATATTTGAGTTAGTGTTGTATTGTTTCAAAGAATATGACTACATTTGTCAAAATAGTCCAATAAAGAAAAATATACATATATCTAGAGTTTAGATGTTTCAATATATAGTAATGTTTGGTTTCTATCCGTATTATAGTGTTTATGTTTGACCAAATAAATACAATAATAATACAAATTTATAATGAGTAATATTTAGAAATAATTATAATAAATTGGGTGACCTGGTGGCGTAGGGGTAAGGTGTCGGACTTCTGTGCTGGGGGTCAGTGGTTCAATCCTCGGTTCCGGCACAGATTTATCTGATTACCAAACCCTTCCTTCACCTCTGACAAGACATCTTGTGAATGTGGGGAGTGCCAGGCCTCCACCGTTGTTCGGATCCCACGTTAAAATGTAGGTCCTCCATTTTATCTCACAATCACCCTACCAATACAGATTAGCGTTAGTGCGTATAAACCGAAAGGGTAGTAAGACGCGGTGCTAATCATAATGATTATAATAAATCAAAAGAATGCCATGAGTTTCCTGAGTAACTACATTTTTAATTATTACTATACAGTAACTACTTTTATTTCTAAAATTACATTTGTTAGAATTCAATTTTCATTAGAATATAAACAAAAATATTTAAATTCACTTTCTTTGAAGGTCAATAAATTTACACTTTACTGAAGGGTAGATTTTCTGGTGTAGCCTGGGTATTTAGATTGAAACAGTTTGTTAGGTCAACAATTCGAAACACTCAACCAAATTGAAAATAAATTTGACTATACATAAAGTTTACATTGTAAGACCACTTCGTTAGCAGAGCAGAATTAATGGTGAAATTCCTGTGTTTATTCTCCCTTTTATTTACCCTTTTAGGCTTTCCAGTAATTACTAAGTGTTTGAGTTATATTAATCACTGTATTAAATGGAATGTATACATAAATAACAATATCGGAACTTTCTGCCTTGGTTTGTGCAATATGGGAGCTTGCGTGTACTTTCAGTTATAATAGTATTGAGAAATAATATTATTAAATATAAAGCCATAGGAATTGAAGATTTACAAAATTATAATTATTTGATACTCGAACTATCATTATATATTTTAATACAATTTTAGGGGTGTTAAATAAAAATAAAAATTTGAAAAATCAATCTTGGTTTTAGAAATTTACAAATATATTAACTTTATATTTTTTAAATGTTTGAAATTTTGTCAAAAAGATGAGTTTAAAACCGCATTCAATGTAATTAAAATTAATGGAAAGCAAATATTAAGATTATTTTTGAGTATATATGAAGTAAACAAAAAAATTGTGACACAAGATAGCAATAAATATTATTATATATACTACATATTATGTAGTATATAATATTATCATCGTATACTATATAATATACTATATGGTATCTGATATTATATTATATATACTATAATTAAAAACATTATATCTGAAAATATTTATTATATATTACACATAAATATATAATAATAGTAATAATAATAATAATTTAGTTTTGATGTGCACTTGCTGGCAAATTCACGTTTATTTCACAAAATTTATAATAAGTTAAATTTAAATTGTATACCCTCTTGTAAATTTTAGTTTCACGTTAAATACCCATTTTGTAGTTTATCCTCTATAAAGGAGTACATTTTAAACAAAATCAGTACACACGTTTTCAAAATAATAGATTCATTGTGTTTGTTATTTTAGGTAAAGTATTTCTTGTTAATTTTATGCTCACATTCATTACGCTTCTAAATTAGATAGTTTAAAGATAAACCTGGATAAATCTGGAGAAAGTGTTTAAGCTCTACAGGAAGGCACAAACGCTATATATAAATCAATGTTTTATAAATCATCAAAATATAATTCTAGATACAATTTCATGTGTTTTTTTCTGTATAGAAATAATTTATTTAATTTTATTTCCTATATTGTATGTATGAGAGAGTATTATTATTATTAGCACCGCGTCTTACTACCCGTTCGGGTTATACGCACTTACGTTAATGTGTAATGGTAGGGCGATTGTGAGATGAAATGGAGGACCTACAGTTTAACGTGGAATCCGAACCACGGTGGAGGCCTGGCATTCCCCACATTCACAATGTGTCTTGTCAGAGGGGAAGGACAGGAATAATAAAATTATAAATTGCTTTAGCGTCGCTCTACAAGTATTCGCAGATATTATTCTAGCACCACAGAAATAATATTAATATTTTATCTTTGTTAGTAAAATGAAGAATGCGTGTGACTGTCTGCCATGATATGAGCAATGAGCGATATTTATCACAAGCAGGGGTCAGCAAACCGGTGCACCACAAAGATGGAATGTTTAATTAGATTCTATTTAAAAATTTATTAAAAACTGGGTTGGAAAAAATAAAATGAAAAGTTTCCCTCTCTGTTTTAAGCAAACAAAAAAACAATTTTCCGGGTATCCCTGCTAGTTAGAAATATATGAGAAAGATAACACAGCCTTCAATAAGAATACAGATGGTGACCTGGCGGTCTAGGGGTAAGGTGTCGGACTTCTGTGCTGGGGTTCATGGTTCAATACTTGGTACCATCACAGATTTATCTAATTAAATTACCCCACCCTTCCTTCCCCTCTGACAAGACGTGTATTAATTACAACTTGTAAATGTGTGGAATCCCAGGCCTCCACCGTGGATCGGATTCCACGTTAAACTGTAGATCCTTCATTTTATCTCACAATCACCCTACCATTACACATTAGCGTAAGTGCGTATAAACCGAGCGGGTAGTAAGACACGGTGATAATAATAATAATAAGAAGAAGAAGAAGAAGAATACACATTTTTATTATTTATTTGATATACTTAACGTGCACTTTCTGAACCGACTGATTATATCAACATACGAGAATTTATATGAGTTAGAGTGAAAGGGTTTATAAATTTTGCCAGAAGAGCTTTTAACATACCTGCCAGGGTTATTTTACATGTCCCAATCGACATGGACCGAAGACTTTACTTTTCATCTGTAGGAAGTTGTGCTACGAATTTGTATCGCTCAAGAAAAATCCGTCGACCCCGGCTGGGTTTAAACCCACGAACATCGGGTCCTGAGGCGAGCACTTTTCCCTAAGACCACTGAGGCCGACAAGAATAAATACACTACGAGGCATCCATTATTGAATTATCTCCTAACTAAATTATGTATTTTCCATTTAAAAAAACCCACAATCAACATCACACAAAATAAATTACATCAATCTTGCACAAACAATCCTCAATCACACCAAATCATAATAATTCTGTTTATTTTTCTCTTCTCTTTGCCACTCCTCTTCTTCCACAAACACAGAGTGTTTACATTGTCAGTGCGACATGAACCAACACGTAATAATAATAATAATATATTGTTCTAGAGAGCTACGGAATGAGTCCAGTAAAATCACTAATGACAGTGTCATTCAGCGGCCTCGTTTTCAAACTTGTTCAGACAGAAACAATATTTTCATGTATTCCACATCTTAATACCTGTCCGGAATTTCTGCATATTTACACTCATAAAGTTAGATATAGATGATAAAGGTAGTTACTATAGGACTAGTAGCTGCATTTATGTAGTCTAAGGATAGGGATTCACGTGACCTGACATAGATTCGAATCCTTATAGGATAAGCAGGTTATAATGAGACTCACGCCTTAGTCCATATGATCACTAGTGTAGTTATTAGTTTTATATACTTTGAAACCCTTCCTTCACCTCTGACAAGACATCTTGTGAATGTGGGGAATGCCAGGCCTCCACCGTGGTTCGGATTCCACGTTAAACTGTAGGTCCTCCATTTCATCTCACAATCACCCTACCATTACACATTAGCGTAAGTGCGTATAACCCGAACGGGTAGTAAGACGCGGTGCTAATAATAATAATAATAATATATACTTTGACAGTAAATAAAGTGAAAAGGAACCAATATTTGAGATTTATTTAGGCAGACTGAGTAAAGTGTGTAAAAATGTGAAAAAGACTTTAGTCACGTCTTATTCATATTGTTACCTTAGCCAGTGAGCCATCTGAAAATAAGTCATTCGTTATAATTAAGGTTGTGAATTACAGTTTTTAATATTGTTTTTGTAAATTATTACCAAGCGTAGGATCAAATATGTTTTCACTAAGCCTTAATTGAGTCTATAATTGTTTTTTAAATTTAAAATATGCTTAAGTTAATTAACTGAGAAAAACCAAACCAAACCAAACATCATGTTCAGGTTTCACCAAGGATTGTGAACAAGAGTGAAGATTTGAGACTTGACTGCACCCGATTATATTTTGGATAATGACTCAATCAGTGCCAATCTGGTATTTCCGTTGCTGTGAACATTTTATTAACGCGTCAGCATGATCATAAATCTGCCTAAACAATATTAGTTGTAAAATATTTTCCCAGCTTTCGTCACTCAACGAATGAATTAATTTGCCTCTCTTCAAGCGGGTGGAGGTTCCAATTGAGAATCTTCTATAGTTCCTCCACTCGACCATGTTTACAAATATTGATTTTTTTTTACCAACTATCGAGTTAGCCTCAAGTTACCAAATTTAGGCGCACACCATTGAGTCTTTATTGAGTGTTGTTCTCATTTAATGAAATGCATTTATCTAAGTAAAGATTTACTAAAACATTTATTATATTAGGCTCTATAGCGCACGATTTACAAATATCATCAAAAAAAACATTTATGCTTTATTTAGAACCTTTTTTTTAGATATAATTTCGCGAGAACGTGTGCTCAAACTTATATTAAGCACATGGTCTATATTTTTATATATTATTTGTGTTACATAGTGTTAGATTCAGAGTAGCTAATCTTAATATGTTTCCCCACTTTATTCAGATTTCTTAAATTAAATAATAAATTAAAAAATAGCTAAGACCGTGATAAGATGCAAAAAAAGAACTCACAATGTAAAGTGGTAATTTGAGAAGTGTCACGACTTCTATCCACTTGAAATTATAATCAGAGTCATTTTTTTTTCATGTTAAAGCGTTAGTATCGGCAACATTTTGTAGGTGATCAATTTTTAAAATGTTCCGTCATATCAGTAAGTTACTGTTTTGATGCTGCAGTATGTAGCATAGCATAGCATAGCATACAATAGCATGCTCTGATGCACCCTGAAGGGGAGCACAAGAGAAAGTTCCAACACGTACCGACCAATTGGTCACACCGTGTGGTTCGCAAAAGTTTAAAGTCGGGTTGTCGCGTTCGCGAAGTTCTAAAAATTTAAGAATCCGATATTAAATATTAACATTGGGGGTGGGGGGTGAATTAATAAAATAAAAACCGAATAGAGGTTTTTAGAGTTACGTGCGGAGACACTACTCTATGGAAGGCTGGTGAGAGCCTCCCAAACCATTGTTATCACATCTCGCTTATCCGAGCAGAGCTTTGGGACGTCGATGGCACCCACCGGGGTCAATGACGTAGTTCCCAAGCCCCTGGATAAGAGGATTGGTGGCACCGGGAAGTCTGGCGTTGAAGGAATGCGCCAGACCCCGGAAGTGGTCCTTGATAGTAGGCATGTCCAGGTCGCGGTGTGGAGTCTCATTCCGGACATACCAAGGTGCGCCCACAATGATCCTCAGACACACGCTCTGGAATGCCTGCATCCTCTTCATATACGTGTCCGCCAGGTGGCCCCAAGTGGGACACGCATAGTCGAGGATCGGTCTGAGCAGCTGCTTGGGGGCTGGCCTTTAGTACTTTCTTTTCCATGTGAAGAGCACCGCAGTGCTCTTCTCCACGTTAATACTTGTTCTTCAGGTAGTCAGCCACCCCTCCAACTGCGTCAGGTGCGTCTGGAGTCGCCTCTCCACCAGCTGCCCTCGCCACGACTCCGCTACTAGAGCCGTGTCGTCCGCATACAGTGCCAACTCGGTGCCTGTGGATTTTGGAATATCATTCACATACAGACTGAAGAGCACAGGGCCCACCATGGAACCCTGCGGCACTCCAGCCCGGATGCTTCTGACTTGGGATGTGGCGTTCCCAAAGGTAGTGGAGAAGGTACGGTGGGATAGGTAAGATTGAACAACCTTAACTAGGTAGAAAGGCAGGTTCAGGGAGAGGAGTTTGAAAAGGAGACCTTCGTGCCAAACACGGTCGAAGGCCTTTGCCACGTCTAGAAAGACAGCACCAGTCAGCCTGTTGATGTTGAAGTTCCTCGTGACCTGCTCCACGAGCCGGACAAGTTGGTGGGACGTAGCGTGTCCCGCCCGAAAGCCGAACTGCTCATCCACCAAGATGCCCGCCTCGCGAACATGTCGGGTCAGTCTCGTCAGTAGTAGTCTCTCGAACAACTTGCCCAGACAGTCGAGCAAGCTGATCGGTCGGTAGGACGAAGCTAGGGCCGGGTCCTTACCCGGCTTATGAAAGCAGAGGACGTTGGCGTGCTTCCAGAGCCTGGGGAAGTGACTTAGGAGCAGGACGGCGTTGAATAACTCCACGAGGAAGTCAATCGCCTCCAAGGGCAGCTTTCTGAGGACCGCGTTACTGATACCGTCGGGTCCGGGGGCCTTGTTTAATCTTAGAGCGGCTATCGCCCGTGACATTTCTGTCACCTCCGTGGGTTCAGGTTCATCCAAGGGTCTGTACGAGACCGCACCGATGACCTGAGCCACGTGCGCAACGTGCACCGGGTCTGACGGGTTGTCAGCCGGTACAAATTGCGCCTCTAAGTGCTCAGCGAGAGCATCGGCCTTCTCCTTGTCGGAGTTGGCCACCCCGTTGCGACCCACAATAGGCGGCCTTGGTGCGGGGACCCGCATCAAGTTCCTCGTCATTTGCCACAGGGACCTGTCCTGCACGCACAGGCTCTCAATCTTGTCCTCCCAGACACTGTTCCGGTATTCTCGGACCATCTCCCGAACCGCATGGACTTTGCGGCTCCAGTTGGCCTTGTCTACCGGGTCCCTCGAGACTTGCCAAGCCTTCCTCAGCCGATTTTTCTCCCGGACGTGCCTGAGGATAGAATCGGGCAAAGAAGCCTGTGGCGCCCTCTTAGGACGGTGCCTAGGCGTCGAAGCTTCGAGCGACCCCTTGATGGCGGAAGCTATGAGCTCCGCACCATGATCGATTTCCGCCGCTGTTCGAAAGGTAGGGGTGGGTCCCAACCTCTCTCTCAACACATTTGCAAACCTGTCCCAGTCAGTGCGCTTTAGGTTGGGTTTTTCGGGGGGGTCTATGAAGGACACCGCGCGTCCCAGGTTCACAAGAACGGGGTTGTGATCCGAGTCTAGCTCAGCTAGAGACTTCAACACTAACCGCCTTCTGATCCCTCTGGAGACAACGAAGTCTAGGACGTCCGGGAGAATGCCGGGATTGTAAGGAAAATGGGTAGGGGTGGGGGGGCCGGAAGCCACCAGGCCATGTAGATCTATGGCGTCGCGGAGCAATCCGCCGCGAGCGCACATAATCCTAGAGCCCCATGAAGGGTGCTTAGCGTTGAAGTCACCACCGATTAAAACAGGCGTGGTACCTCGAATCAGCACCTCCATGTCAGCCCTCGTAGCCCGGTCGAACCGGCGGTCTGGAGGGAAGTAGATGGAAATGATGCGCACTGGACCGGTTGAAGTCACCAGTTGGATAGCCGATGCTTCCATGTGTTGGAGGGGAGGAAGTGATACGACGTGATGGTCAAGGCCCCTTCGGACCAGGACCGCCGTCCCACCCCATCCCACATCCCCCGCTCGGTCACTACGATGGCAGATAAACTCTGCTAACGAGAACCTCATTGCGGAGCGCAAGTGTGTTTCTCCCAGCAGCATTACATCGACACGATGCTTTGCCAGGAAAATTTCAAGCTCAGCCTTCTTCCCCGCGACTCCGTTGGCGTTCCAGAGTGCGACCGTGAGCTCATTCAGCACTGGTGGTCCTCTATTCGGGTGTACTGCCATGAGAGACCAGGTAGAGGATGATATGCTCCATGACCAGGTGGCCACGGTTACTCCTCGGAGACTCCCGGACCTTCCTCAAGAGACTCGATGAAAAGTCCCATGGGTCCAGTCCGGGAATGCCCTTGAGTAGCTCAATGCATTCTTTAAGCTTTGCGGTATCATCCTCAGGTGTGGGGATGATAGGGGTAACAAGGGTAGGAGTTGGGAGTGGAAGGAAAGGGTTTAGAAGGGTTCTGGGTGGGATGGGTGGAGGTGTTATTTTGAAACCAATATTTATAGTAGTAATGTACACTTCGTTTACCTTGAAAGCAGTATTAATGTTACGGCTTACACTAGGGCTTTATCTTATAAGATTGTGCCCTCTTTTGGCCTTTTGAGTTACGTAGCTTGACCTGGCTTAACTTGATAGGCGTCGTAGTGGCCAGACTGTCATTATCGGCCAGGACTCAATAATCACGGCACTTCATTTGTTGACACAATCCGTGGATATTTGTAACTAAACTTTATTGATTACAATTACAGAAAAGGCATTTCACACGGGACGGTCTTTCGCCGTCGATGTGGATGGCGCTCGCCGTGAATAAAGACAGAGCGTGCCTTGATACAGACGGTGCTCGCCGTGAATAAAGACAGTGCGTGCTGTGAATAAAGACAGCGCGTGCCTTGATACAGATGGCTCTCGCCGTGAATAAAGAAAGCGCGTGCCGTGCCTGGTTAAATTCTCTCCAATTTTCCACCTCCAGTTCTTCGTTATGCTCCAGTATGATAGCAGGACCAAAGGAATAAGTTGTTGTGTGTATACTAGCTGTATTTGCAAAGGAAACAACGTAGATAAAGAACACGAACGTGTTGGGTAGAGATCCTTTGAACGTTCGTAGAATTACAGATGGTGCGTTTGCCAACATGTCTCATTTACTGAGGGAGGACGAAGCTACATTTTGTAACTATTTTATTATGTCGAGAGCATCATTCTACGAGTTATTGGCTCGGTTGACTGTTACTCTGCAGCAAGTTAATTATCGAATAAGAGATGCCATTCCAACAATAGAAAGATTGGCAGTTACACTAAGGTAAGTTCAACAATATAATTGTGCTAATTAAAAAGTACTCTTAATTAAATAATTTGAATTAATTATTTGTGTTATTTATTACTAATTACTAATGAGTAACCCACCTCAGTGGCGTAGTTGGCTAACGCGCTTGTCGTGTTGAGCTCGACTGCTGAGGACGGGGAGATTGAGGTTCGAATCTCGGTCGGGTGAACTGGGGGTGGTTTTTCCTAAATGGTTTTCCACTCTCCCTCCACGCAAATGCGGGTTCACTTCCTCTAATTCAACCTTCCCAATTCCTAATCCATTAGAGTAATTAGTACTTAAAGCGTATAACCCGAACGGGTAGTAAGACGCGGTGCTAAATATTATTATTATTATTATTATTACTAATGAGTAATCATTTATTATAAATAAATGTAAGTACATAAAACACCAATAATATCCAAGTTTGGTGGTAATCTATTATAAATAGTAGTATTAGACTATTATTAATATTATTATAAACCACCCTCAGTGGACCCAACCATGTTGAACCACGATCTCTCAGTTACGAAAGCTACGCGTTGGATCACTCAGCCACTGAAGCGCGTAGTAAAACGCAGTCCAAGATTCGTACTCCTCTAAGCTTTTATCCCAAAGCAGAGGACGCAATTCCACTTGTGCAATTAATACCTCAACATTGATTTCGAAAGTTCTGGAAGCCATAGCGTCTACTAAATACAACGAACAACGCGAGACTGAAGCTAGCACGCCGTGCGGACCAACGGCGAAAACCCGTGGCGTGTGAAGAGGTGCATTAGACAAAATGTATCTCGACCATTTCAGCGCGTAGTTGACGGAAAGGTGGCCGTCCTTAGGTCGAGATACGCTATGAATACCACGGCGTCCATCAACGACATTCTCGCCGTTCCGTTACTTGTGAAAGCTCTCATTTAAACCAATGTAACTTGATAGTCACGGCGTTGTGCCATCCACGGCGACGACGATAAACATTCCCGTGTTAAAGGCCTCTTACACAACCTTACTAACGGTTAACTTTAATCTATCTGAGGTAGACCACACTCCTAGTGATAATCTGGGGGTCACGGTGCTCAGTCGCAAGAACCCAGCCCGATGTACGGTGGCCGGGACGCGATCTGGGCCCGGGCACGTTTCATATAAACGAGCACTAGACGGTCTTTGCCACCTTCCGGTACTGACAGATCTTTAAAAATCCTGTCGGGGCGCCTCCACGGGGTGGCCTCTGGCCAATGTGACGGATATTGGGGTCCTACATAGCCAAGACCCCGATAAGGTTATCTGTGTGTGAGGAGCGAGGCTCCTGGACATGCACTAAGCGGTTTGTAGTGCGTACCCGCGTAGCGGGGATAGCTGGTCAGGGCACCTCCTCGAGGTCCCCACTGGGCAACTCCGGGCAGTCGGTCTCAAGAATGGTGCTGAGGGGCGGTGGCCAAGATAATGTGAGACATACAGTTTTGGGGATTTTTAAGAACGAAGGTTGAGGAGACGGCTGTTCGGAGGCTAAGCTCCTGACTTCCTCATTATGGGCGATCACTAGGAAGAGTCAACTCCTTCCTCAATCCGGTCCTAGTGGAAGGGGGTAGGGGTTATTCAAGTTACCCATGGTAGGCTGGCATGAAAGGGCTGGTACTGTTTCTTTCGGGTGCCCGAGTACCCGGAATGGTACTCGTGGACTTCGGTCCACGACCGGCGAAAAGGTTCCGGTCCCGATGGGCATCAGCGGTTGCACTATATAAAAGGCCTCTGAGCCCAGGTGTAGTGTAGCTTGAAAGCCTTTCGGGGAGGCTCTTCGGAGGTTTAGTTTGGATATTCATCCTTGTGGTAATCTGAGTCGAGCACTCTGCCAATCACCTCGTTCTGAGGAAACGCCTCAGTCAGATTCCTTTGTATAACAAAATTACACTCCCCCCCCCCCCCCCCNCAGAATGTGTTACTACGCTAACGCTTTCACTTTGGAACATGATCAACGATATAACGTGACCGTACTAGCTCTTGTGATAGACTCGGTACACCCCTCACCCTCTTATTTCGGTAGAATGGGGCTACCACACTAACAATCAAATTCTAGATTACTTTAATTTATTATTGGATGTTCTGTCTTACGATAGCTTTATTTCTTTCGTCAGTCAACATAGACCTCCAATGCGCCATATACTCTGCTTCCTCCTTCAGCTACAAGAATTTTCTTTTTCCTTCAATTAGTAAAAAATTTGAATCCTAATTCTTTCCTAGGCTCCTATTTTCCTTAATCTTTCCTTCCATGAGGTCATGCAGAAGACAGTTCCTCTATGTCTGATCCAGTTTGCTATGTATCAAAGAACTCATCCAAAATTGTTCTCTTCTCATCCACTTTTCATGGGACTTCTTCATTTGTCATTCTGTCTGTCCCCCTGATCTTCTCAAATCTTCTCCGGTACCACATTTCAAAGCTCTCCAAGTATGTATTGTCCATCTTCCTAAGACTCCAAGTCTCTGCTCCACACAGAACGAGGCTCCAACTGCACTTTAATACAAAACAAATAAACACAACTTTTAAATTCATTGTACATTCACAGGAAAATAACTTAATGTGGCTTTTGGAGCACCACGTTTTTATAGCATTCACATGTTTTTATCATTCTGTTTGGAATTTAAAGTTTCACGTTGATCCAAAAGAGAAGTTGTGTATCCATATTATTTTAAATTACACAGAAGCTATATTAGATTTTCGACCAACCCTTTCGGTCTGTTTAAATTTGGCATAAGCCGACTAAAGCCTAACCAAAAGAAACTGTAACGAGTTACAAGTTAACGTTATATCAAATGGGCCGACACCCACCCATCACCCCTGATAAAGTCCAGCACAAGAGCACGAGCTCTAACCTCCACTCTCCAACTGGCACAACTGACTGAGCGGAGTTTTTGACCGACTGAGTGCTCGGGACTCGATCCGTGGCCGGCCGGAAACGAATGAGGTTCCACGCGGCCAGACAAAGTTATGACTTCCACCGCTAGGACAATCTGGAATATTATTATGGCTGCTGCCAGGCCCATCCTTTGCTGTTATATTTGTTCTATCGTCTTACCCCCTCCTTCCCTTGCCCCGTTTCTCTGTGGATACAATAATGTATATATAGTGATCGCGATTTTTAATAGTCAATTATTATACCACCGGCTGACCTTGGTGAAGACGGCGACTAGGGGCCGTGATTTATTTTATATTCAAAATTTCATTTTCGGCGTAATGGGAGGATATCTTGTCTAAATTATGATTTGGGACTTATAAATATTTAAACTTAGAATTATGAAATGTTGCGCGCATGTCAATGCGAATGTGCTTGCATTCTCTCTGCTCGTACGAGGTTTAATTCATTCTAATTGTACTATTTCATTTTGTTATATACACATAATGTATATTTAATTTCATGAATATATTTACGGCCACGCTTTGGCGAACTCGGCGTCTCGGGCTTACCGCCCGTCCTTTCTAGTTTGCGTATTTAGTGTATATGGGTTTATTTAGTTATCTATTTAACTGAGAGCACAGGGCACATAGGTGTTAGAGTTGAGGCTTGGCCTTACGTCTTATTCTTTCTATTGTTTTGGTTCAACGTTATGTTGATTTCTTTAGATCTAAAGGCGCGTAAATGTTTATCTTTTATTGCCTAAATTTAGATGTATGCTAATAGTTGCAATGTAGTATCGTTACTTGCACTTAATGCTATAACCGAGGGAACCATAGAAGGAACCATAGATTTCCATGATGGCGATTAATATTACTGTTGAACTGACAACCAGAATATAACTATACGTTTCCCTTTTTTTATTTTCAGATATTGTAATGTCAATTAATTCCTTTATCTCAACAGAGTTATTTAAATCTGAGAGGAGAAGCGCTTCACGCCATATTTTTATATTTTGCTCTAATTATGTATTTACCTTCTATTTTGTCCTAAATAAAACAAACTATGTTTATGATTGTTAAAATTCTTGTCTGGTTTTCCCATCACACTTCCAATAATGTTAGTTAATTGTTACAAGAGGTTTACAAAACAAACTGCGTCAAACAAAAGGGGATTCTCCTCAACCACTTGGTTCATCTCCAACTGCCGTGAAACCTAAAAAGTAAATAAAAAAACTGAATAAATTATTTGTATGGTTTTCTATCAGTCACTGCTGATACAGGCCCTAATACTTTTAGGTGGCAGGAGCTTGCTAAGAAATTCCACGCAAACAACGGTCCAATCAAACAAAACCAATTTGAATCTCGTCTAGATATAGTGTTGACAAATAAACAACTACCAAAACTAGGAGTAATAAGAAGACACATTTTCAAGCTAGTACAAGAGTTCAACTCGACTTGAATTTCAGAATTCAACAAAAATACGTTATCATACTATCCATAAAAAAAGTTAGAGTGGTAATTCTTTTGAGTGACATGCTTTATTCAGCCGAAACAAAATAACGGGAGAGCAAAACCTTTTATGGGACTCGACTGTACTATAACACAACAAAGCCAGGAGTTGACACGAGATATTTTGGTTCAAACGTACTGTATATATTAACTGAGATTACAATGAGAGACGAAGGTGTTATTCTTCATATTTTGAAATATATCCCCTAAAATCTCTTGTTATTTGAATATACCTTAATTAAATTGGAATTTAAAGATAAATAATTATATCAGGGTATTTCTCGTGAAATTCTGTACATCTCTATGAAAACAAGCAGCAATGAGATGCTACTTCTTAGAAAGCAGTAGCACAAAGAGGTGAATTGTGTTGACAATGTTTATTATGGGATCAATTATAAGATAAGAAGCTTAATTATTAAATAATTAGTTGTATTATTGTTCAACTTTTATTATACCCCAAAAAATATTCAATATTATATGAAAATATTGTGTGAGTATCTGGGGAGGGGAGGGGGGTGCTAATGGTGTTCTATGAACTATTAAAAAAACACTCTTTGTAGTCATAAACGCTGTAATCTATATAATTGGTACTTTAAAAATAAAAGTTCGAACCAATTTTGATGTGCAAAGTAACAAAAATAAACAATATTTTAAATAAAGTATTATATTGTGACAATAATTCACAAGCTAAATATATTATATTTCAAAAAGTGATCCTGGGTTCTCCAATAAACCGAGTGGTATTCAATGAAAACAAAGCTGGTGACACGGGGGTTCAAAGGAATTTAATTAATACTCTAATGATGATACCTCACACTGCTTTTTGATTAGGTTAATTTACATGTAATTGAAAAAATATCGTATCATAAAATAATCTTTAAATATTATAATTCATTAAATAATTATAAATCAATCTAAATAAGCTGAAGAGACATTTTTAAATTAAAAAAATACTCTGAAATTTCCAACTTACAAGCACTAGTTCCTGTAGTCTCAAAATCATAAACTATTATATTATATATTACTATATCAGAAATCCTAGTTCATGTAAAGTGTAAATCTACACTAATATTATAAATAGGAAAGATTTTATTTTTTTTGTTGTAATGGATAAACTCAAAAACTACTGGACCTATTTTAAAAATTCTTTCACCAATATAAATCTACATTATCAGCGAGTAGTATAGGCTATATTTTATTTTGAAAATTTAATTTATTAAATTTATTCCTCATAAACATGTCGATAGTCACTCATATTTTATGGTAGAGTCTATGATGATTCTTCAATATGTGTGTTGAAAATAATGCGGGGGTGAGGGGGAAGGGTTTAGTGCATATAGAAAACTACTATAAACTACAAGTAAACATTTGGTATGCGAAAATTTGCATATTTCATTAAAATATAAATCCACTCGTAATCTGTGTTTGCAATTCGCATTGTTTGAAGTTTTCGACATCATTTATTATCAAGCTATGTCGTACAGCCAGATAAAGTGGTACAGCACAGCCAGGGATTCCCTTGTAAATCTTGACTTATTAGCACATCCCAACATAGTTTGTCTCTTTTTACCTACCTACCTCCACCCTCTGTTATCTCCCTTCATCATTTTCCCTAACTCCATTTTTCTTCCGGAACCCCTTACCGTTTGTCCGTCAAATCCAGGCTTGATAATGACGACCTCGCCAGACGAACGGCTCAGGTGATATTCACGGAAATCCCCTCTTTAGTAAGGAAAAACCCCTCGCCTTAAGATATACACTCAATATAACTTCTAAGGGAAAGGCGGGTCTAATGTAGGAAAGATTTAGCTTCGCTCTCTCTCGGTTAACTGTTGCCAAATCTGCTCTTTTCAGTTATGTCAGAAGGTGGGGTGTTGGAATATCGATCTATTGGCAATATCGACAAACCAGTCTCTCTCGTATTAGATGGAAGATTGTGACCACGAAAACCAGAGACTGGCAACGTTGTTTCTCAAAAGCGGATTTCTATGTCGAATGAGCTGGTAAAATGCTAGCACTAATTATATTTTCAAGACTATATTAAGGGAGACAATTATATTATAATACTCATTAAGCTACTTATTACATAAATAGTGAGTTAATTTTCTAATTTTTTTTTAATTTGTTCATAAAATCAATCAATATTTTTAATAAAATAACTCTCTAAACTTTGGGGTTTTCATTAAATGTATAAGTTACACTGAAATATCGAGTTCAGATTTATTAAACAATCTCACAATAGTTGTTATAAAGAGTGAACAAGCACTATTGAGAGAAAATCTATATTTTACTGACTTCTGTAACCTTCGTGGAATATCAATTTCCCTTGCAAAGGCGTAGAAAAGGCTACGTGTTGGTTGAGCACGTGTGTGTTTACGCCCTGGGAAAAATGACCGTGTGTGTGTTTGCACCCACTCAGTATTAAAATCCTTCTTCATATTCTAAGGAAAGTAAATGTTTGTATTTACAAAATTTGTTTATGCTATTTCTTTTCAAAAAACATTTATCTTCTGTTTTATCCCGCCCCCGCCCCTGGCAGAATAGAGATATCGAGTCAATAGCGGACCCACCTTAGAAGAATTAGACTCCCATACCTTTCTCTCTTGGAAGGGAAAACCAATATGAATGATGAACGTCCTGATGTTCTTGTAAGATAAGACCAGCCATTACTGACGTCTATAGATCTCATGAGGTGAAAACAATCATTGATTGAATTATTATTATTATTATTATTATTATTAGCACCGCGTCTTACTACCCGTTCGGGTTATACGCACTTACGCTAATGTGTAATGGTAGGGTGATTGTGAGATGAAATGGAGGACCTACAGTTTAACGTGGAATCCGAACCACGGTGGAGGCCTGGCATTCCCCACATTCACAAGATGTCTTGTCAGAGGTGAAGGAAGGGTTTGGTAATCAGATAAATCTTTGCCGGGACCGAGGATCGAACCCCGGCCGCCAGCATAGAAGTCTGACACCTTACCCCTAGACCGCCAGGTCACCGACATTGAATTATTAACTAGTTTCATATTCACTGATAACATTTCTCCATTCTATAAGCTACTATCTCATAGTTTAACTCACTCACGATAGTGTTTGATAATTTTGCCAAAACAATAAATCACTCTTACTTTGTGCCATGTCGTGTCACTATAAAGCAATGACATGAACTACACGAGGAAGCGCTACTTTACGACAAGAGTAATTAACACCTGAAACCACGCCATAAACTGCAATTAAAATGAACTTTATCGCCACTTGCAGTGTGGGCTGGGCTAGAAAATGTTTTTATGAATCCTACCTTTCAGCATATAACCTACGCTTCAGTATATAATTTAAGACGATTGGCTTTTTTCATTTAGCGTGGAACTGCAAAGCCATGGGAGCAAAATGTTATCTTTAAGAATGTTTATTGTTTTGCAATATTTTTTAACAGTTTGTTCAATAATATAAGCATGTTGATTAAGTTATACTTTTTATATACTCAACTCCTCTATAATTTTAACAGTGATCAAATATCAATAAAATTAACATTTTTCAATAGAAAACTGCCGGTTTCATAAAAAAAATGTAACAATTAATAAACATCAATGCATTATCTTGGAAGGTGTGTTGAGAATATTAACATAACAATTTCACTTGTTATCGAGAAAACGGTTTTTTCCAAACGTATGATTTTTCCGCTAGATCTGTCCGGTCTGTTATTATTGGCGCGGAAGGTTGCTTTGGTCGGTTGTGAAGCGACCACGCCTTTCACCCTCGTGCCCACCATTCCACAAAATAGATTTTAGACTTGCCCTCGACAGGGCCAAGGGCCTTAATTTGTTTACCTCATCGGTGAGCCCATTGACGAAATGTAAAACTTTTCAAGTATGTTTTGTTGGTCAGGAGGATATAAGGGATTACAATAAGTTACATACTAATTAAGAAATATATTTTTAAAACTTCACTAATTAAATTAGCATAATCTAATGTTCTTTATACAACTACTGATCTACGTTGACATTTAGTTTAATTTTAATAATAATTGATACTATGAAGATTAAGCATGTTTTCATAAAACACGGTTTTCTTTATTGTATAAAAAATATTTATTTTATAGTCTGTATACTAAAGTTAATAATACCCCGTACATTTTTTCTTAGTCAATTTCCTTGTTTTATTATTTTTTTAAACTTTGCAGAGAGAAATATAAAATAATTACAGGTAAGCTAGATATTTTCTGACTGGAGATTACACATCTTTTGCATCTTAGGCCAATTTGAAACGGTTTATTGCCAGCTTTAGCTCAGCAATTATTAAATTAGGATTAACATTTAATTTTGTAGACATGTAATGGAAGATCTGGATCTCTGAATTAATTTTTTTTAAATAGTTTTAAATTCATAATTTAAGTATAATGTAACATTAATATATACAACACATTTTTGAACAAGTAAGCTAAATGTTTTTTTTTAAATCTGGTTGTTTCATGGCATGCATGATATGACAACAGCAAAATATTTACCTAAACATGATCATAAAATAAGGTTAGTGAACTAATAGACATTGTTACAGAAGTATTTTTCAATTTTCAGAATAATATATCTAGATGCGGATAAATCCGTACTAAAACATATATAAATGCTTTGATTATCTGATTCTTTAATATACAATCCCTTACAATTTAATAAGAGTAGAAGTCACAACAATAAACCAACTACTGAGTCAAAGTTGGCTGCGTTATCTGATAGCTCGTGATCTTATTAAAATCACACATGTGTAGCCGACGATTTCAGCACGTTCACCATAGATTCCGCCTTAAAATATGAGTAAAGAATTACCCTGGACATGGGACAATTCCTGGATAGTTCAGTGGCGTACTAAGCCAAAAGTCCCGGCTTCGATTCTCATGTCATTTTTCAATTTTCAGAATATGATATCTAGATGCGGCTAAATCCATACTAAAACATATATAATATAGTTGGCTAATTTATTCTTAGAAATATTTAGGATAAAATAACTTCTGTTCAACAAATACCATAAATAAATTATATCCTCTGGTTCATTAGGCATTCTATTGATTTATCATTCGATTTTTCGATTTTTTTTATCGCACTGTAAAGGAATATTTAGTTTTTGTACTCGTTTATTTTTTAAGATTATTCTCATTTGCCTATACATAATTATTATTATTACTAGAACCGCGTCTTACTACCCGTCCGGGTTATACGCACTTACGCTAATGTGTAGTGGTAGGGTGATTGTGAGATGAAATGAAGGACCTACAGTTTAACGTGGAATCCGAACCACGGTGGAGGCCTGGCATTCCCCACATTCACAAGATGTCTTGTCAGAGGTGAAGGAAGGGTTTGGTAGTCAGATAAATCTTTATACATAATTGTTTTTACCATATTATAGACAAGTTTTTTATTGGCGATTTCCCGCCACCTATTTTTAAAATTACAAACTTTCCAGATTTTATGTCTACTGTAGGATGGTCCTTTTACAAAATTGGCAGATTTAAAATTCTTACATCAAGAAAATAAGATTTTATAATTAATTTTGAAAGATTTTAGGTCACTACTCCTCGCTTAACCTTTTACAGGCTCCTTTCTAAATAATACATATTTAGTACTAAGTATGCTAAGTATGCATCCACATTCCTGAAAATTTCGATTTTCGGCTTCACCTGTTTTTATTTATTTTTTTACTTTAGAAATTCACATCTTACCCCTCACCCTCCTTCCTTATTTTCTAGTTTTAAAATTTTCAATATTTTAAGGTTGTTAGGAGTGGTCCTTATTCCTTTTTGCCTAAACTCAGTTTTATACTACACATAAAAGTAGTGTTTCTATTAGTATTGGAAATTGTAGCATATTTATCTTAATAAAACAAATTTTACTTAGAAATTTTAAGTTATGTGGAATTGTCCTTCTGCCTGACATTCC
>CABEEJ010002434.1:37272-86365 GCA_901482245.1 Timema douglasi
CCCCAAGACTAGAAGTGTTTTCAGCCTCTCTCGCCCTCTTTCCTGCTGAAAATTATATTTCTGCCACATTTGGGAGGTAGTTAGTTGCTTTCTATTAGTTTTTGAAATTTTGAACCCCCTACAATCTTTTCTCCAATTCTTTCTATAAATTTAAATTTTAAGATTTTTTAGGTTTCCTGGAGATGTATCTCACTACTTTTCTGCCAAATTTATATTCTCTAAGGCATTTAGTAGTTATAGTTCTGTTTAACCCCCACATTTCGTGAAGTTCAATCTAAAAATTTAAGGTTTTAAGACATTTATGATTATTTGTAGAGTGGTTCGTTTATCTTACAACTAAATTTTAATTGTATACGTCATCTTATTTTTTTAAACTATAGCCCCAATTTTAGGTACCCCATTTTGAAATTCCTAGTCTTAAGATATTTCTGGTAATATGGGGCAATTCCTTCAATTCATCTGGAAATCGGGGTTTTTTACGAACAGATCTACTTTCAGCTTGATAAATAGGGTGTTTGGAAAAGCATAGCCCAAACTGTATATATATATATATAGTTTGTTTGAACCAAATGTAATACAAAATCCCAATACATTTACATCCGGGAAACTATGCTAATACCTTTAAAATGTGTTTAAATTTTCTGCGTACAGCGCTGGGAGAGCAAAGCTGTGCAGGCTTGCGTGTACAACAGGTTGCGTAGGGATTAGGCGCGTGGCTCTACACACCTTAATATATTAGAGCCGGATGCGGGTGTATAGAAATGTTTTATTACTTTTAGTTCAATCAAGCTATAGATGCAATTTGGGCTATGAGTTTACGAACATCCTGTAAAGAGAATACAGTATTATTATAAAAGATTAGGGTGACCTGGCGGTCTAGGGGGTAAGGTGTCAGACTTCTATGCTGGCGGCCGGGGTTCAATCCTCGGTCCCAGCACAGATTTATCTGATTACCAAACCCTTCCTTCACCTCTGACAAGACATCTTGTGAATGTGGGGAATGCCAGGCCTCCGACGTGGTTCGGATTCCACGTTAAACTGTAGGTCCTCCATTTCCATCTCACAATCACCCTCCCATTACACATTAGCGTAAGTGCGTATAACCCGAACGGGTAGTAAGACGCAATAATAATAATAATAATATAAAAGATTAATAGATATATAGTGTTATACCAAATATTTTTAGTCAACACACACACATGACATTTTTAATTTGACCCAATAAATTATTTTATCTCCATTAAATTAAGTATAAAGGTATCATTTAAACGTATACAAACTTTAATGCATTGATATATTGTAGTACGAATCAAATTGGAACAATCTGAACTAAAAAAAACCTTCGGATAAAAACACTAACATAACAAACCCTACACAAACAAATTTAATTTAATAACTATATAATAATTACTGTGTTGTAAAAAAAAATATTACTTTAATGTATATGTCTACTATACTATATACAGGCTGGCATTTAAAAAGCTAGTTGGGATATAAAAAACTTATATGAAATGATGTTGTAACACAAAGCATTTGCGAGTATTCTTTTAAACTAGGATCAAAGAGCATAAATTAAATATTATAGCGTTACAAAATATGTAAATTAGAATAAAAACATATATGAAATAATGTTGAAACACAAAACATAGTGTCCTTCAAAAGAAGATATTAGTGGCATATCTTACATTTTTTTATGTACAAACTATATTCATAAATCTAAAGGTATTTTTACATAATATATAAAAAAATGTTTTTATTCCTTTTACTATTATGGGTTATACCTATAAATTTCAGTTATGCTTAATAATTAATTAAAACATATATTAAAACCTTTGTGAATATGAAGCTATATCTATAAATTGGGGTTAGTACAATATTTTAATAACCATCCCTATTTATAAATAAGTGGCGCACCTCATATTTTATTGAATATCGAGCTAGAAACGAATGTATTCTACTAAATAACTTTAGTAAGTACTAAATGAGGACGTGGTATCTATACAATAATATATAAAATAATTTCTGCGCCTATTTATGTTCACAGTATCAGTATTAACAGTAGACACAATCAATAAATGTGAATGCGTTTTTATATGGTGTGTAATTTTCCTTGGAATATTGTGAGAAATTATAAATGAGCTATACATAATAGGCGAGAATTTTGTTTAGTATGGAGGTATAAATATTTCCTGTGAAGTGAACATTCTGTTGAGTATAGAAAGATAAATGCTACCAGTGAAACAAACATTCTGTTGAGTATAGAAAGATAAATATTTCCTGTGAAGTGAACATTCTGTTGAGTATAGAAAGATAAATATTTCCTGTGAAGTGAACATTTTGTTGAGTATAGACAGATAAATGCTACCAGTGAAGTGAACATTCTGTTGAGTATAGGAAGATAAATATTTCCTGTCAAGTGAAGATTCTGTTGAGTATAGAAAGATAAATATTTCCTGTGAAGTGAACATTCTGTTGAGTATAGAAAGATAAACGCTACCAGTGAAGCGAACATTCTGTTAAGTATAGAAAGATAAACGCTTCCAGTGAATCGAACATTATGTTGAGTATAGAAATATAAACGCTACCAGCGAAGCGAACATTCTCTTGAGTATAGAAAGATAAACGCTTCAAATGAATCAAACATTCTGTTGAGTATGGAAAGATAAATATTTCCTGTGAAGTGAACATTCTGTTGAGTATAGAAAGATAAATGCTACCAGTGAAGCGAACATTCTGTTGAGTATAGAAAGATAAATGCTACCAGCGAAGCGAACACTCTCTTGAGTATAGAAAGATAAAAGCTCCCAGTGAAGCGAACATTCTGTTGAGAATAGAAAGATAAATATTTCTTGTGAATTCAACATTCTGTTGAGTATAGGAAGATAAATGCTTCAAGTGAATCTAACATTCTGTTGAGTATAAAAAGATAAATATTTCCTGTGAAGTGAACATTCTGTTGAGTATAAAAAGATAAATGCTACCAGTGAAGCGAACATTCTCTTGAGTATAGAAAGATAAACGCTACCAGCGAAGCGAACATTCTCTTGAGTATAGAAAGATAAACGCTCCCAGTGAAGCGAACATTCTGTTGAGAATAGAAAGATAAATATTTCCGGTGAATTGAACAATCTGTTGAGTATAGAAAGATAAATGCTACCAGTGAAGTGAACATTCTGTTGAGTATAGAAAGATAAATGCTTCCAGTGAAGCGAACATTCGGTTGAGTATAGAAAAATAAATGTTCCCAGTGAAGCGAACATTCTGTTGAGTATAGAAAAATAAATGTTCCCAGTGAAGCGAAAATTTTATTAACTATAGAGCTATAAATGTTCCCAGTGAAGCGTACATTCTGTTGATTATAGCGAGATAAATGTTGTCAGTGAAGTGAAGATCAGTCGGAGACGGAACATAACAACATATGCCTAAGGGCATAGATCTATCTTTAAGTCGAAAGCTTTCAACAAAATATCACGGAAGACACTGATTTAGATTCGGAACTGTGGTGTACAAGCTAAAATCTCCCCGTAACGCAGCCCCCAAAACAACATCGGAGACGCCATTAAAACAATACGCGGCCGACGACGCCAGTGATTTCACAGCAGTCCTATCTATGCTAGACATCCTAGAACAACCATACTTTGGCTACCACACGAGACTCGCAATCCAGAAACCACGTTAAACGTACATCTGAAGGATCAAGACAGAAACTACCTCACCTCCAGCAGAGGTGACTACAGCACCAGACTCGGCAACCATGGCAATACAACTACAAACCTTACAAGAGACTAAGAACATGATGGAACTACGCTTCCGAGAAATCAGTCCCCGGTTTGGATCAACACCGGTAACCACAGAGACCCCCGGTGTTGGGGCCGGTCCTTATATGGGTCCAATCCAACCGATAATTTTGCAACCACGTCCAATGGCAGACGCCTGGGATTCTCTGGGAACGATAGGCACTCCGACGCTTGCGATCACGGAAAAGTAGCACTTTGTCTGGCCTTATGAATGAAGGCCAAACTACTAGAAGCCCAGCCAGGATGGGATGCCCATGAAAGAAAATTCCTTTTAAGAATAATGTAGGACTACCTCCGGCTTCAGTCAAGAACACAACAGAGAGTGGTCCATCGCATAAACATGCTGTAGAACACCATGCCTAAGTCTTGGTCAGAGGCAGTACAGGCCAGCGGAGACTCAGAGGGAATAGCGTTATACCCTTCAGGGTTTGCCCCTACTGCACCTCTGGTGGTTCAAGTCGTCTACTGGGGCTGTACACAGTCAACGAGGATCTCAAGAGGCAGGAGATATCACACCTCCCCCGAAGGATCTGAACAGCGTGGCATCTACGGCTACTATGTCCTTGGCTCTTCTTGACTACAAGTCGGCTATCGCGCGTTGACAGGGTGAAGAGCAGGCGCAACATCAAGCAAAGCCTCTGCCATATTTTAAAATGAATTAAGCTTGTATTATTGTGTCAATAAAGGAGACCTCGGTCTCAAGTCTCCCTCTCCGTTTTCGGCTGCCCGTTTTCAGGCCTTCCATTCCTTTTACCGCCGAGCTAAAACGGTATAAAAGGGGTGGTCAGCCGGGAGAGAGTGATAATTCGGAGACGGGGAGGGAACCATTTTCAAGACTCATAAATTCTTCTGGTATATTTATATTTCCTTTAAATGACAAATAACACCTGGACACGGGATTCGAATCCGAAATCTTTGGCTTAATGTGCTAAGTCTCTAACCATTGAGCTATTCAGGAGTCGTCTTCACCCATATTTTTAGGCAGAGTCTGGGATGGACGTGCGGAAATAGTCAGCCACATATTATGTGATATCAATTAATATCATGAGTTATCAGTTAACGCAGCCATCTTAAGACTAGATAAGGTTTTATGCTGTCAATAGTACAATGGCAACTGTACGAATGTACATATTATGATGGATTAAATAGATACGCTAATATATTTGTTAATTACGGTTATAACCATACCGTATCTAAATGCGTTCTTTAAATTGACCCCTAGAGGCGGGAATTGAACCCCAAGTCCTTAAAAACTGCATATTTACACTATTGTGTAGGAATGAGTAATAAACAAGTCATAGGAAGGTCATTTGAGTTTTTAAGATGGTGGGAAAGTAATTTGGAGAAACCGCTTCCGTTAACATGGTCGGGTTTTCAACCAAAGTTTATCCTTCACCAGCAAACTAGACCCGACAAGATGTGTCACCATTCTATCATGAATCGTGGATAAAGACTCATTCTTAAGCCAGAGTGTACAGCGACTGAATACTGATGCAGTAACCACCATGATTTCTCCCCTGGTGGTGTCTAACATACAATATCATTATGTGAAAGGACTCAGCCGGTTTGCTAGAAGGAAGCTCTTAAGCTAATGTTTATGGATCATATGTGTATCCCTCTTCTACGCTGGGGGACAGTGCCAGCTGCTTCAGGGCTGATTTTAATTTAACATTATTGCTAAGCTGTAATCACAGAAGTATCAAATTAAAATTGAACGCAGTAGGATTTTAAATTCGTATTTCCTCTGGCAGAATGAATATTTTCTATTATTTTGATAGCTGTGTGTGTTATGCTGACATAATATGTTCATTGGAGAAACTTTCAAGGTTTGATAAAATAACAAAACATTTCCTGAGTGATGAAAATTTATTTCGACAAAAATGTTTATTTTTAATCTCACGACAGCAGTGTGTCGATTAGGATATTATTTCACAATATTTGTTCAGCGGTGTCAAATCGTTTATACTTTTTTTTTATCTTTGACCTTATTTATTTGACATTCATTTAAATATGTATTTATTCTCACTCTATGGTGATATAAGGTCGTTAACAAATTGATTACATTTTTTTAAATGGAAAACTTTGTGTAGTAGTCCTACGAACAAACTATCATTCAGGTTATAGGCCCGTTAGAAGTAGGCCTATTATTATATTAGCCTACATAAATTTTAAAGTTAAAAGTAATAAATTTCTAACATACATTTTTCTGATCAAAACATTTACTAACACATTTATTTTATTTAACTAAACACATAATGATTTATCTCGTGTATTCATTTAAATTAGAGAACGATGTAAAAATGCCACATTGTCTTGAATGTGTGTAAGAAAGAAATATATTCCCGAAAGCTTATTTCCCTATTACACAATGGTGTGCTGATTACAGATATAAACTTATACCTATAGATGCATGTCTGTACAGTTTATATAAAGGTCACTGGGCCCAATAAATCTAGTGACCAAGACTTCGGTTCCGCCTACCCTAACAAGTATCAAGTGACCTTCACACTGAGCTCACTTCGCTCTGACAGGGAAGGTCTAACTCACCGGAGCGTAAGAACGTCGTAATATCCGATGTCCCTGATGTTTTCGCAGGAGATGTAACGTGCCCTGGAGAATAATCTCTTCTCCAGTCCGTGTATTCGCACACATCCGCTGGAGGGAAGGGGGGAGCCCAGTTTGGCGTAGGGAGCTCCGAGCGCTACACGGAGGAAACGATGCCAGCCTTCTTGGAAGCGAAGGTGACTGTAACAAGGGTGGTGTAGCCAGAAGGGAGCGGAGATAGGACGCAGCTCTGGAAGAGTCCGATCTTATAAACGTGCGCTGGACGAATTGCCAATGTCAACACCAACTGACACCGCTGGCGCGTCCCACCATCGCCTACTTAAGTTTACATTTAAAAGTTATATTTTAATAAAATTATTTGATCGTTTTAGATTTCTCCTGATGATTAAAGTCAAATTTTATTAGTTTAGTAAATCTGGACAGTTTAAAACAATGGTCACTAATATGGTGTATGGGGGAATTTAGTCCACCCCCCCACCCCCCAAGTCATTGAGTTGTTCCACTGAGACTGGTCAATAAACTGACCCATTAAAGCACAAATCGTGAATAAGTATCGTGTTCCCACATATTTCATTTCAAAGACTCTTACCGCTTGACAGATTTACTAACTATACAACCAATGTTACCCGCCTCGGTGGCGTAGTTGGGTAACGCGCTAGTCATGTTGAGCTCGACCGCCGAGGACGGGGAGATCGAGGTTCTAATCTCGGTCGGGTGAACTGGGGGAGGGGGGTTCCCCCTAAATGGTTTTCCACTCTCCCTCCACGCAAATGCGAGCTCACTTCCTCTAATTCAACCTTTCCAATTCCCAACCAATTAGCGTAATTAGTAGGCCTACTTAAAGCGTATAACCTGAACGGGTAGTAAGACGCGGTGCTAAATAATAAATACAACCAATGTTAGTACGACCATGCAAGAGCCCATTATAGTGCGGCTGAAGTCCAAAGCCTTAGCTCAATAGACAGACACGCTACCCACCAGGCAAAAGCTTCGGGTCGACCTGATCACTAACGGTGACAAAATGTAACTAGAGTATAACGTTATAGACCGATAGACCTACACTGTGGGTAGCTGGTTTCTTCACCCGAAAGTATATTAGGCTATGGTATAACAAATTGCTTCTGCACATGAAACATATTTTAAAATATTTAACGCTGACTCGAAAATTGCAGCCTATTGAACTAAGCTAAGTAATAAGTACAACGGTTTCTATAATAGTATAAATTTACTAGACGCTGTGCGCTTAGCCAATATTATAATTTTTTACGTAAACGGCATGCACTCTTCAATCTTCAACGCCATAACTGTCTAACAGCGAGTGCTGGTTTCTTCAAGACCGGGCGGTGTGTAAATCGAGCTACAAACTCGGCGAATTCAAAACGCCACCACACATTGATGGGAGGTTATATTGGTCCGTAGTTTTTCCAAAAATAAATTTACACTATTCATATAATTTTTTTCACATAATATACCCAAGAAAAAACGTTTACAACAAAACAAAATTTTCATGTTTTACTTTAAACATTTTCAGATTTATATTGTTTTAATTATCTTTCAAACCTCGTATCGAAATCAAACTTTTCAGGCGTTGATCATAATTATTACTATAGCCAACATAAAAGTATTGGTTTTTTCATAAAATTGGAATGAGATCTATAACGTGATATATTTGGAAACTCGTAAAACCAAGACAATATACTATATCGACTTGAGAGTTATTTTATTTCCCTTCTGTTTTCAAGAGGTGATAGTTTTGTCCTTGTGTGTTTGTGTTTGTGTTTACGATGGAAATGGATATGGTAATAGCATGTGTTGAAGCAAGAAGGGCCATCTGGGATGCCTCTTCGAATAACCATAGCAACAGAGACATTGGGCCAGTTTCATAGTCAAATTTAGTACGCCTCAAGTGCGACGCTACACTAAGTAAATGACGACACCTACCTAAACTCGAATAGAATGGGCCGTTCTCGCATAGGAAACTGGCCCATTCCATTCTGGTTTAGGTAGGTGTCGTCATGTACTTAGTGTAGCGCCGCACTTGAGGCGTACTAAATTTGACTATGAAACTGGCCCATTATAAAGAAACTGTGGGCGGAGATAGGAACCATATTGGATATTCCAAGTAAGTAATGATATATTTAAAAAACGGTGAAAAAACTTTATTTCAACTTAATTACTATTGTTTTAACTATCACAAAAATCACAAAATAATATAATTACCTACTGAATAGTTATGCTTCATTACTAGTAGTTAGCCTATGAAAGTTTGAACAATGTTTGGGTTATTTGGTAATTGAAGTAGTGTTTAAAATCGTCTCCGATTTTAACTGCCTTTTCAGTAGCTCTATTGTATCTACGCAAGTCATCATTTGGCCGGTAGTCTCGAAGGAGCTGTGTTTGGTTTTGTGCAACATAACTATCCACTTCTGCACTGCCTTCTCTATCAATAACAATTTTATGCAACAAACACACATTTAAGAATCACGTCTACATTAGTCAGCCTACACTGAATTTCAGTTTTTAGAACTCGCTATATTCTCCATCATCTCTATTCTTAAAATAATCGTTAACCCATTCTTCCCTAAATGGCTCTTCATCCATCAATAAAAATTTTAACACACCATTTTCCAACACAAATTCTTCTTCGTCCGATGACTCCATCTTGACAGCTCGCTGGCACAAATTCTTCCCAAAATGGCTCTTCATCCATCATTAAAAATTTCAACAGACCATTTTCCAATACAAATTCTTCTTCGTCCAATGACTCATCTTGACAGCTCGCTGGAGTGATTACTTGCACCTAGTTGCAACCAATGTGACCTTAATTTTTCTTTCTGTAAATTTGTGGCGGAAATGTCAACATTCACAAGGATGGCTCAAAAATAATATCTGAATAATTTTGTTTATACCTTTCATATGTAATAAATACCTTTTTTGCCTAACTTTAATATCAAATATGTCAAGATTAATAGGTGAAAGGAAGGCAGTCAGCCAGTAGGGATATTTTAATAGTAATACTAGTATAATCTATGTTTATAATAATTAATATTGACATTATTATACTACCTACTTAAGTAGATAAAGGTAAACAAAGCATCAGATTTAAAACGCGGATAATAGAGGTTTTGTGTTTTAAGGATTGAAATTATAATTCACTTAGAGAAAGTATGACAAAAAAACTAGTGGAATAAAATAACACTCTTGCGGTTTAGATACGGGCAGTCAATATGGGCTCATAGTTGTTCCTTTGATAATTTTTCACTATTCCAATCAAGAATAACTATTATTTTATGAGCACCAGAAACAAATCCAGTGTAGAGGTTGAATTGGGTTGTAAAGCAATAAACCAATGTTCAGTAAAAGAAATATAAAAAAAATTGTGGGGCAAATATGACTAAAATTCTAAAAGGACGTTAGCATCTTTTTAAATATAGTAACCAATTAAAATTTCCCCGTGGTTTTATCGCACAATCCTTATTTTGTTATCAATGGCAAAACACTATTTCTTTCTCAACACTAGCTTACGAAATACTACTTAAGACACTTCGGCTGTTCTAAGCGATTTGATCCATGTAGCCTCTAATATTACAAACCAGCTTTTGAACCTATCAATAAATGTAAAGTCTTAAAAATCTCAAATTTCTTTCGTTTTTTAATTAAGAAAGCATAAACTCTATTCATTTTTTTTCTTACTATTTAAATTTACGCTCAAACAACATATTTGGTCTCCTTACATTTTTAAGCTAGTGGTCCAAACCCAAATATACTATTCCAGCAACGGTATTTATTATGAAAATCCCTCGGTCAACTGTTTGCTGTAAAACGCCATCCAATGTTGGACGGTAGAAATTTCCTCTGGTTTAACAAAGTAAGCGCATGAACAGTAAACACATTCCAACATGCTTGGGAAAGAGTTGTCAACTTAGCATCTGCTCGCTATGAGATGTGACACACTAAACGAGGAAAGTGTATAGTGGGGAGGTAGGCCTACTCTCATTAGTTGCCTAGCAAGGGTGCCATAAGGAAGTGTGTGGAGCAACCACAAGGGTATTCTGTATTACTACGCTCACGGCTTAGATCCTCCAGCTAGCCTTGATGACACCCTGTATCCACGTTAACGCACCTTTGAGTCAAGGCCAACTATGTTTATTACGAAATAATCAACATGCCAAGAAGCTTCCGTCAATACCTTCTACGACGATGCCTAGAACACAAACGTCCAGGAGATGAGATCCATAGCCCAGTTTGTAACGCCCATCTCTGCACATCTAATATGTAATATAAACAGTGTGAATACATGTATAGGAACCATCAACCATGCCTCCGTGTGTCCCTACAGAGTGATGTCTGGATATATAAACTGTGTGAGGACATGTATAGGAACCATTAACCATCCCTCCCTGTGTCCCTACAGAGTTATGCCTGAATATACCAAATGTATGAGGACATGTACAGGAACCATGAACCATGCCTCCGTGTGTCCCTACAGAGTGATGTCTGGATATATCAACTGTGTGAGGACATGTATAAGAACCATTAACCATCCCTCCCTGTGTCCCTACAGAGTGATGTCTGGATATATCAACTATGTAAGGGCATGTACAGGAACCATGAACCATCCCTGCCTGTGTCCCTACAGAGTTATGCCTGAATATACCAAATGTATGAGGACATGTACAGGAACCATGAACCATCCCTCCGTGTGTCCCTACAGACGATTGGCTGAATATATCACGTGTGTGAGCACATGTACAGTAACCATTAACCATCCCTCCCTGTGTACCTACAGAGGAATGACTGAATATATCACGTGTGTGAGCACATGTAAAGGAACCATTGGGTTTGCCAGTCAACACCCTGAACAAGGTTCTATATTCTTCCATCCACGCTGCACGTACTGCCCACCGTAATCTGCAAGACATTATTATCCTTACAATGTCTTGTGATTATAATAGGGTATGTAACTCATTATTATGTAACTTCCTCTCTTACCCAGTATCTTCATCACATTTTTGGACCAAATATCATCCTGAGTACCATGTTTTCGAAAACCCTAAATTTGTTTTCGTCATGTAAGGTAAGATACCACGTTTCACCCTCATAGAGAACAACCGGTAAAATTATTGTTTCGTATATTCTAAGTTTCACATAATTTGAAAACAGGCGAGATGTAAGGAGCTTACTGACCAAGTATTAGCATCCATTTACCGACTGTATTCTTTTCCTAATTTCCAATATTATATCGTTATTGCTAGTTAATAGGCTATTGTTCCTAAATATTTAAACCAACTAACCCTGTCAGATGAGTGTTCGCAGTAATCTCTAAATTACGGTGTTGTCCCAAATCTGTGTTTTTTGTGTGATCATATTCTTTCTTCTTTCCGCATTCACTTCTAAACATATTTACTTACTAGCTACTAATAAAATGTTTGGATTTGTTTCCGACGAATTTAAAAAATATTCTTTTAAACGAAAAATTAATAATCCCACACATTAAGTGTATGAAAGAACGAAACTCTTAGAAATCACAATATTTGTCTAAAAGCAATCATAAAATATGTAAAAATAAATTATATAAGCTGTTACAAAAATTTATTGGAAATAAGAGCATCACATTTTAACAAATGAAAAAAAAAAATTAATAGTCTGTTAAAAAGAAAGATTTGTCCTTGTACTTACGTTCCAGATTTAAATTTTTTACCCGACGAAATTTTTTTTTTTAAGTTTGTGAAATGTTGAGCCCCCTTTCTCATGGATTTAACTTTCAAATTTAAAATTTTCCTTATTTTATGTACGTACGGTACATAAGATTGTATTTGATTATTTCCTCGTCTACTCTGGAGTTTAATCTACCTATCTTTTATTAAGAGAATATATCTATTTGTCTTCGTGTTTATTATCTAAATGTATGATCAAATAAATATGTTGTATATTTGTAAGTTTTATTTGTTAAAATAAACACTATTTGCCTACTTATGTAAATACAATAAAACCAACACAAAATATAGTTTTTCTTTGGATTTAAGATAGGATTTTAATTGATTTCGCGATCAAGCAAGACAGAAAAGAATTCTACATTATATAGGTGAATACAAAAATTGATCATGGGGTTTGACATTATACTTTTTACACGTCAATTTTATCTGATTTTAATAGAAAAATTATAGCTTATTTGCTAACCGGACCTCGAATTTATAGCCATGTGATATTTCAGCACAGTCGGTACACAGGTTTGGAAATGATTGAGCAACAAATATACAATACATAGGCCTATAACTGTAACACCGCCCTTAGTCTTCCCAAAAGAATAAGGCTGGTGCACAACATAAATCAACCATAAAAAAAAGGGGAACAATAATTGCAAAGGAGCCGATAGGATTATAATGAAAAGCAAATAGGCCGACTCTGGTCTATTCACTTTCTGCTTCCGTGAACTCACACTTCAACTATTTCAATTTATATATTACGGGTGCAAGCGAAGGATATATCATAAAAGTTTGATAAAAAGAAATATGTCAAAGATAACATTTTAGTTTTATTGATGATAAATATTGAACAGTAAATGTGAAATATAAAGCTATGACAAAACAAGAGTTGCGGGAACTTTCAGTAACCATGCATTGGTTACAATTCTATATAAAATATAAGATTACTCCAAAGGGTAATAAAAAATGTAATTTCCTCCATAACAATATAACACTTTTTGTGCCGTATGGGCTATACTTTTCTATCACCTTGTTCATGAGACCATACAATATTTTCCTGCCACGCAGGTAATAACACTCCTTACACAAAAATAACTTTCCCTGCCATATGGGCAATAAGCGTCTAACCTCTCAAAAGTGATATGTAAAACAGATAGTCGTAACATCACACGAACCCTTATGGGGCTTCATGTCGAAGTAAATAAATAGACGATTTCAGGTTATAAAGTTATATGAACTATGAATATTAACTCGCCAAAAGGAATTTCTATGTACATTTAGCCGAAAAGGAATTTAGTACCTTTCTAACCATCCTGGACACCTAGGTGTGTCCGAGGACACGATCCTGACAAGAGTGCCGTACACTCTGAATTACACCATTATATAATGCTCATACTAGCTCAAAAAGGGGGAAGAGGGGTAAACAAAAACCACGGCCAACACAGAATAATGAAGAGAGGGAGGGGATAGACAGATGACGGAAAAACACCCTAGTAGCTGGTAGATCATTCTAGGCCACATGTTCCAACATAACATCACAGTCTTGCCCACGCGGACCACACATTTCCCACCACGCCTCGAGATACAGCACTGTTCATTCTGGCATGATATTTCCTCGTTTAGTTGTCCGGTCAATTTCATAGCGGCATGTTGTTGTTATCTTGTGCGGGGAGGACATAGTGAGTTGAAGCAGCTGAATGGGGCTTGAGGTGAGTTTACTTCCTTTACTCTTCGTACGCTTTTGTAGTTTTATTTCCAATAAATGCTACATAACGTATAATTTGTGTATATTAATAGGATGTAATTTGCACGAACGGAAATATAAAGACACTACGGAGTCGCTGGGGGTTGTAATGTCAATGATAACTCAGTAGATACCCGCTTATATCAACACGTCCATCACAGACTCTACCTTAAACTATGAGTAAAAAAATACCCTGAGCACGAAACCTATTCTGGTAATCTCAGTTGTAGGATATTGGCGCTCTAAGCCAATTGTCCATGGTTCGATTCCCATGTTCAGGTGTAGTTTTCAAAATGATATCTGATGAGGTCGTATCATGACTTAATATCATTTTGATCTATAAATCTTTGCTAGTCATGTACAATTAATTGTACAAACAAATATTTCTAGAGGAAGATTATAATTAACGCAGTCATTTAATTGTGACATTTTCTCCTTCCGTTATAATTTGTTGCCTAATTGTTGTAAAAAAAGAAGAAGAAGCTAGGTTGTTCAAGTGAAAAGTGAAATTTTAAAATTAGTGAAAAATAATCCTTTCAAGGGCTTCCATAATAACACCTTTTTTTAAAAATTCAGTAAGCAAATGTTAGTCCTGCAAATAGTATTAATTAATAGGTGCAAATATAATTAAGACACTTCCTAAAATGGTATCAATAAATATTATACCACCTACTCCCAGGCGCAAATGTGTGTATATTTCCTCTGAATACTACCTTCCTCGCCTGGCTCAGTGAGTATTATTAAATGTTTGTAGCTTGGATGGTTAGCAAGATGTGGGGAGAGTAAAATATAATAACTTTATGATTAAGTTTTATTTATGTTAGATTACTTTTATATTTTATAACTTAGACCATTCATTACCACATCTGTCTTCTGACCTAAGGATACAGTTTTTTGAGTCCCGGTACTCCAGAGAGTAATATAACTAGTGCAAGTGGAGCTTTTCCTTTCAAAAGAGCTGGGCGAATGTATGTTGGGTCTGTTCTAGAACTAAGTTTGTAAGTCATGTGAGGATATACTCACTCTCTTCTGAAAGTTAATGTTAAATATAGCATATTAAACAGATATATTCTTTTTATAACCGATAAGATTTTACATTCATTTTTAATGAATTCAGATATGTATAAAAAAACAATTTTATTTTTGTATTTTGTATACATTTGCATAAGCGCTTATGCATCTTATGAGTGGACATAATCCTCCAGTATCTATATTAACTTTTTCATACAACCCAATTAACTTACATTTATTGACTCAATAAGTTAAATATTTTCTTTAACAAAAAAAAAGGGGGGAGGTGTCTCCTCAAATATTAAATTTCAGAGATCCTGAAGAATATAATGAAATTTGAAGGGAATAACATTTTTATATCCTCGTTTCTATCCCTTTGTACCGTATATTGTTTGATTAATAGTTCCAGCACGTGAAGACATAATATATAATATAAAGAAAACTGGTTGTGCTGGGAAATAATTTCCTCTCGTTGGTCGTCACATGACATCGTGATCCCCTAGAGATCTCACACATGAGTAGAAGAAACAGTTTTATCTTATTTTTGTCAAAGAAAAGACGTAAAGAGTTTTGAAGTGTGTACTCATGTAGTAAGATATATTACCAAGATATTGAAACATGACATATATGTAGTGCGTGTATGCGATTTTATGCTATGTTTTACATTTGGGTGGGAAAATAAAAGTTGAGAGGTAATTTCAACTGATTTTTGTCGAAATGCATGTACGGACTTAGAACTGCCTTAAGATTATAACTACAGATTATTAAGTATTTTCTTCCATCGCATATTATCTAGTCTTTTTGTATACAAAATATGTATATTCATATACTAGCACTACATCTTACTACATGCACAATATTAAAATAAATTAATTAATATCACATAGTGAAATTTTATCTGATAATGTCTTTTAGGAACAGAGCTACCTTTTTACATTCAATCAATAAATTAAGTCATATTTTTTATTTCTTCTGTAACCCGCCTCGGTGGCGTAGTTGGCTAACGCGCTTGTCTTGTTGAGCTCTACTGCTGAGGACGGGGAGCTCGAGGTTCGAATCTCGGTCGGGTGAACTGGGGGTGGTTTTTCCTCTCTCCCTCCACGCAAATGCGGGTTCACTTCCTCTAATTCAACCTTCCCAATTCCTAATCCATTAGAGTAATTAGTACTTAAAGCGTATAACCCAAACGGGTAGTAAGACGCGGTGCTAAATATTATTATTATTTCTTCTGTACATTTGAAACGTGAGAACATATTCAAAAGCATAAAATATCATGTTAATAGTTTTTACAGTTAGAATGTTATTAATAAATGGTACAATACAATCGCACATACTTTCTCATATTGTGTAGTATAGCATCGAAAATAATTTTCAAAAATAGGTTTTGAGTAAACTAGCCATAAATATGTTTTCCTCATAATAAAACATAATCCTGTTAATCTCAATAAACACTCTTTATAAATATTAATTTTAAACCAAATTGTTAAAATATTAATATCTAACAAAATTAGAAATTTTCAAAATAAATTATTTGTAAACTAACCTAAAATTATGTATGCGTTTCTTTATTATTCATAAATGTTAAGACAGTAAAAAGTAAGAGAGTACAATCATAGTGTTGTGGGAAAATAGTCAGTCGAAATTGTAATATATCTCGGTATTAGGAGACATCCAACTTCCTTATCCCTCTCACTAGGGTAATTGTTTAGCTTCTTGTCTTATTATCTGTTCGGGCTATAAACATATGTACTAATTAATCTAATGTGTTAGGGACGAGTACGGTGGAATTTAGAGGTAATATAACAGAGTTTGCGTGGAGGGAAAACCCACCCTCATCGTACCCGACCAGGATTTAACCTCAAACTTCCCGTCATCGAAAGTCTATTCTCTTGCAATAATGACGCCCTAGACCGCGTGGCCACCAACGCGAGCTTTAGTGTAGATATTTGGGTAGTTTGGATGGGTAATAAGACATGATTTATAGTTTTATAGAAGTTATCAAAAATAGCCATTCACTTAACTCAGGGGTCACGTGCTCTAAGGGAGACGTCCTTAACGCAATATTGCAACTGATTGGATTGTCACTGACGTGGTGAGGGAGGTTCAAGTCCTGGCTGGGAGTATTAAAGGGGTTTCTTACTCAATTTTCCCCTACTCTTCTTCCATATAACTGTGGTTAAATTTCTTTAAATTCTATCTGTATCATCCCCACCCCAATAGTGTAGCTATGATATATGTTTAAAACCCGAATGGGTAGTAATAAGTGGTGATTTTTAAAAAACGAATGAAGGATATGTATCCCAACTCTATTGATTGTCAAGTATTGAGTAGTAAAACTAATAATTGTTATAAATAGATGAGTTTTTTTCTCTTTAAAGTGTTTTTCAAGTACTTTTAAAGGTGTAACGTTTAAGCTGTAGGTGTAGTTGTAGTCCATAAATGACAGGTGTGAGGAGACAATGATGAATTATATAAACACAGACAAAGGACAGTAGTGGGAGAGAAAAATACTGCACTATTGGTTTACTATAGGCCTCGGTTAGCTTAGAGTACGCTAAATCGCTTTGACCAACCACATGTTATTAGTTGGTCAGTTTGAATACAAATCGTGTCGAGATATCTTAGTCATAACTAGGCGCGAATTGAAGTGGGATGCAATTTGGAGCGCTCTATAATCCCTTGGATTGTGAAGCCTGGAAAAATCATCATTTTTACCAGTGTTTTACAATATTTGACCAGTTGTGTACTCATTTTAGTGCCATGGCCTAACCAACGTAGTCCTTACAGCTCTTCATGAAATAGAATAACACGTCTGTCTTGCAGAGTATAAACGGTAGCTCCAAGTGTCAATAAAGCTCTAGTGGTAAGTTATACAAGCCATGCATGACACAGGGAAATAAAGTTTTATAAAAAAAAAAATTCCATGACATCACTTTAATATTGCGTTAAACTTTCTATCAGACTTACTAGTATCATAAAATATTTTAGTATCCATAAAATTCAGTGGTGCGTCGCGTATCACTGGCGGTGCACGTAGCACCGTTTGGGAAACACTTTTCTAGAGTAGAGGTCATAAATTCTCAGTGGGGTGCGGCAGAAATGATCCCCTAGGGGTGTCGCGAAAATATGGGAAGTTAATGAATGAATCTGTAGGTATGCACCAGGGCAATCTTCTTGATTTAGTTAAGCTTAATTTTGTGTTTCTACGATACATTTGTAATCACAAAAGAGTATTTTTATGTTTAGTGCGTCATCTACTTAGTGTTTCCTAAACTCAAAACACATGGACATACGGACAACTCATACCAAGAGTGGCGCGAAATATAAAAGGATATATCAAAGGCTGCCACCCTGGTATAAAATAGAGAAACAATGCTCTATACTCTAAAATATGTGTGTGAAATTCTGGTGTTGAGAAAAAAATACGATAGTTTGGGATTAAATACAATACTCTCATGCAGAGGGGACACAATGACCAATACCCGTAGTCTCATAAACTTAAACATTAAATAATGAATATCCCCGCTCACTTCTTTCTATAGAACATAGACGACTAAAAATAAATTCAAGTGTACCAACAAATGAAATAGCTATAGGCAATATTATTTTTATAAATTTTAAATATAACTATTTAAATTTATATATAATGTATATAATATATATATATATATATATATATATATAGGCCCTTTTACATAAAACGTGAGCTTTCTGAGCCCAAACATGACTCACACCAAAATTTACTTTTATAACAATATATAGCAACCAGTTCCCCATCTGTCAATGTATTACTATAAAGAGGTTAAAAGCCTAATTTCACCATGATTATTATTTCAAATATGGTGGAAAACTAGCTGTTGACAGGTGGCAGACCTGCCATCGTGAAATTAAATAGTATATTTATACATTTATTTATTTTAATTTAGCATTAAAGACCACTTTATTTCCAAAAACTGTATTTACTTTAACAATAATGTACTATAAATAATTTAAATATATTTAAAAATTACAATTAGACATGAGAAGCCCGTTTCAAGGTGTCAATTATAACCTTATTCCAAAGAATACTGGTGAACAACCCAAATCTGTCCCAAACAATAATTACAATGTATTAAGTTTTAAATTAGTTACAGAGATTTTTACAAAATAACATTGATTAAAAAGTGTATAACTGTAAAAAAAATCTGCGCGAGCAACAGAATATTTATTTTTTCCATAAAAGCACTGTTTAATAATTCAAAAAAACTGCTCTTTGTATATATTACATATTTTTGGACTAAAGTCCTTTGTAGTGAACGATGATTAGATGTAAATATCAAAATTATAACAGATTATTAATAATAATTTTTTATAGAAATATTCATAATAATAATTTAGTAATAATAGTTTTATAAAATATATTTATATTAATAATTCTAGGCACGAAACGTATATATTTATAGTTTTGCTAACAATTTTTTAAATTTTAATTATGTAGTCTTTGGAGGTTAGCAGTGGATATTATTTCTCGTGTTAAAGTCAAATTGCGTTGAGTGAGAGTGGTAAACCTTTTAGGATAAAACCACCCTCAGTACACCCGACCGGGATCGAACCAAAATCTCCCCGTCATCAGCAATCTAGTCTATTGCGAAAGTAGTGCATTAGACCATCCGACCACCGAAGTGGGTTGTTAAAATATTTAAAAATTTTAGTAGCGTATATCAATATTAAGAGCTGTTTATCATAAATTAATAGGTCTAGTGGTCATTTCATGAATACAGATTTATAGGTCCTGGTTCGATCCCTGGAGCTACTAAACAATTTTCTGTGAAGCAGTGGCTCTGAAACGGGGTCAAATACAGCCCCATGAGGCCTAATGAGGAGCTACTTGGATAAATAAGCAGCAGCTCCGCTTAGAAAACTGATATTAACGGCCATAGGGCTCATTGTGCTGACCATATGACACCCTTTATCCTCAAATGTTGGCACAATACTCGCTAACGGTGGCAGTTAACTATAATTTTATGAGCTGAAGGTTTGTATTTTGGTTGCCCTAGGCTTCACGGCAGCCTTGAATTTAGCATTCTTAAGCTGGGTTTGTCTTAGTTTTTTCACTTTATTTTATCATATAATGTGTGAAACGTAGATATTGATACATGTCTCACTTTTGCACTGTTTGAAAAAGATTAATGGCCTTACATAGAAAAAAAATAACTCCAGCTCAAGTGAAAGATATAAAAAGCTTTAGTTATAAAAGGAAGTAAAAACAAAATTAATTACGCTTTTAGAGGCAAATTCAATTATTTTTAATATCAGTATATTTGTTCTTTTATTTATTTGAGACTTTTTTAGTCTAATAAAAACATTATTTCTTAAACTCTTAAATTGTTTTAAAAATAAGACTGTAATTATTTATATATTCTAGAAATTGTGGCTCCTAAAACTTATGCTTCATTATTTATTACATGAGTTTAATGGGATAACTTAAAATTATTTATATCGTAAAAAGTAATTACGATATTTATTAGTATATTGATACATATAAGTTTGGGGTAGTGGTCTAAATGAGCAATTATTTGTAAAATGTATTATATAGTGTTTTTTTAAATTTATTACAATTAATCTACATCGTAACAATAAATAATTATATATGTTTTTGATTGGTTCAGCTGAGTAAACAAGATAATTATAATTAAAAAAACTCATCTTGTTTAGTCGCCTATTTTTTATTAAACTGTAGGTCCTCCATTTCATCTCACAATCACCCTACCATTACACATTAGCGTAAGTGCGTACAACCCGAACGGGTAGTAAGACGCGATGCTAATAATAATAATAATATTGATTAAAGTAATAAATATTATAATAGTTGAGACAGAATAATACTTATAGCATGGCCTAGCATTCTTAACCATAGCAAGATTTTTCCGATGAAAAATAGCATTATATTAATTAGGTACAGTGCATTAATAATTACAATAACACAAAGGTTATTTTAAGAAAAACTTTATTTCCTTTTGAAGTACCCTCTGTTTACTATGAAAAATAGGAATGCTACTGTGATGCTTCTATGGCCTTATCTCAAGAGGTGCACCATAGTGGAATCAAGAACGCTCTTCACCTGTCATGTTAAACCGAGTGTACATAATGTTATACACGAAGGTAGATAAGGAAAAGAATGACGGGAACAAATGGAATGTGGAATATGGTTTTTCCAATAAAAAGTTTATCTCTTTTTATAATGTTCTTATATGTGTGTCATTCTGTCCCAGTTTTATTTTCCCTATTCTAGTTTTTTTTAGTATAAATCTGTTGAAAAATTGTGTTGCGCGTTTATCACTCCCACGTGAAGAGTTTCGATGTAACGACACGTGGTTTGAAGGATTGGAGGATTTGAGAGATCATCTCACGGCTGGTTAGCCGGGAAATCATGACAAAGTTTATACACAAACTGGAAAACGTATTGAAGTTCGGTTATCTACATTATAAATTATCTAAGAGAAAACTTGAAAAAAAATTTGGCCTATAGTAGTCTTTTCGTTTAAAAATAATAATTCTGCAATCTTTTGGTACTTAGAAAAAATTGAATGTTTTCTTTCTCAATTTCACTGCTCTCTAAATTAGAATCCCGGTGACTACACCACGATGTGAGGTCTGGTTCAAGCTGTATTATCCAAGTTATTTGGGATGAGACGAACTCATAATAGGCATCCATTATCTCTTTGTCCAAAGAAAGTAGCTTAAAGTAGGAACTGTGATCCTCTTTCCAGTGTTGAAACTTTACTTAGATTTGTTTTTTTATTTATATATACCCTTTCTTGTATCATATATATATATATATATATATATATATATATATATAAATTAACAAATCACGCAGTGTTTATTCGTCCTATTCTTTTGAAAAAGCTTATGCGCACGCAACATATTGTAAAAATGATTAGTGAATATTGCAACTAAATATGATAAAGTTATTTTTCAAAGTTTAGAAGATTTAAAAATATTTAATGTTACATTAGTTTAGTTTATGGAGGTGCAGTAATATATTATAGCTCGATCATTGAGAAGTACAATTAGCTACAGGCTTGATAATCTAGTGATCTTAATAAATTGCAGAATGGCTAGTATTGATTAAGTATGTTTCATAGTAAGCTATTCCTTCTTTTAAGTATTTGTCTGACTAACTTTCAAAAAGTTGTATTTTGTTTACTTTGAAGCTATCTTTCACAGATCGTAGAAAATACCAACTCAAATCGGCGATGTAACCGATAACTTCTCTACTAAATTATAAAACCAGTTTCCTCACAAACAATTTATTCTATCCCTACTATCAAAGCCAAACATAATACTTAGGCTCAAATAGCCTATTTAGTATGTAAAAAAAGTTTCAAAAACATTTTTTTTATTTCAAATCAAATGTAGATTCAATCTAACGATTTAACTACTTCACATAGAAGTTTGTGCTATTTTACAATATCAACTATTTGGGACCCGCCTCGGTGGCGTAGTTGGCTAACGCGCTAGTCGTGTAGAGCTTGACTGCTGAGGACGGGAAGATCAAGGTTCGAATCTCGGTTGGGTGAACTAGGGGTGGTTTTTCCTAAATGGTTTTCCACTCTTCCTCCACGCAAATGAGGGTTCACTTCCTCTAATTCAACCTTCCCAATTCCTAATCCATTAGGGTAATTAGTATTTAGAGCATATAACCCGAACGGGTAGTAAGACGCGATGCTAAATAATAATAATAACTATTTGGGATGCATGATTAGGGAAGATCTTAAGTTAAATTCCACGTCATATTTAAGACTCATAATAGTTAAACAATCTAGGATGGGATACAACAAGGTATTATTTCGAGGATGAATTGAGAGTAATGGCCAAAGAAAGTGAACACGCTTCAGTTCACAAAATGCGGCTATTTTAAACATTACTAGCAATAACAACTCTAATCTCAAAATTATGAAACAATAATAGGGGATGATTCTAAACCCAGATATTTCGTCATTTTATTTTCCCTTTTAGTCCTCTCTTCAACATATTTCAACAGGTATGTTGAGAAGGATTGGCAAGGAGGAAGCAGGGGTATGGGGGGGGGATTATTTGAGAAGAAAACATCGCATTAGAATGGCTGAGGTTAGATTTATTTGAAACAAGTATTTTCGAGTCTTGCAGACCCTGATCGCAACACATATGTATACATACAAGGCTGACTGACGTCAAAGAAGAGCCAATCCGGTGGCTCTAATTGGGACCTAGAGGGGGTCCAAGGGACACGGAGTAAAACTATGTACAAGAAGTGTTCGGAAAAATAGTATAGGCTTGACGTGTCGTGCGTGTGGACTAGTGTTTCAGGGACAGATGTCGGAGCTACGTTAATTAGATAAAGACGCAAGCTATTTTCGCAAAATATCCAACAACTTATTACAAGTGACTATTAATTTAATGTATGGTTTACTTTTTTGTTTTTTTAAGCTATTTATCTATTTTATCACTTAACACAATTTCTTTAATTAATTACAGCTTTGTAATAATAATAATAATAATAATATTTAGCACCGCGTCTTACTACCCGTTCGGGTTATACGCTTTAAGTACTAATTACTCTAAATAATGGATTAGGAATTAGGAAGGTTGAATTAGAGGAAGTGAACCCGCATTTGCGTGGAGGGAGAGTGGAAAACCATTTAGGAACCCACCCCCCCCAGTTCACCCAACCGAGATTCGAACCTCGATCTCCCTGTCCTCAGCAGTCGAGCTCAACACGACAAGCGCATTTGCCAACTACGCCACCGAGGCTAAGGCTTTGTAAATAATTCAGTGTCTGCCATTTGTTTTTCCATAGACCAAAACTTGAATATTCCGTGTGTGTTTCATGTGAAGAGACATTCATGCTACGTCATGTGATACGCTGACATAAAACACATCTGAAACACACATTAAATGAATATGCAATTATTAACTAAGTGTAAGCATTTAATATAAATTTAATCCCTGAAACAACAAAATAAAATAGGTTGAAATAGATCTTAAATCTTGAAATTTAAAATATATTTAATAAATTTTCGCATTAAATACAAATCAATGGGTGTCATTAGACTAAATTTACCCCCATTTGTGGAACACTATAATAATAAATGGAAGTGTTTGTTTGTGTGCGTTGCCCAGTCAAATCTACGGCACGCAGAGATCTGAAATTTTTAACATAGGTGGACTGAAGGGGGTCCAAATGCACCTCGAAGGCGGATTTTTAAATTTTTAATTATATTTTTAATTAGGCTATTTTTAACAAATTTTGGAAGAAAATATTTTATCTGGTTTAGAATTACGTTTCAGAAATAGCATTTTAAAATGAAATCGGGCACCATGGGAGGGGGAGGGCCTTATTTAGTTATTATTGAAGGACATATTTTTTATCTGGCTTATATCTACATTTCAGTGATACGGGCACCATGGGGAAGAGGGGGGGGGGCTTATATAATTCTTATACCACAGTGGGTCACGGGCATCGCCGTGTAGGATTGCTAGTGTTAAATAAACGTCAGGTTGGTTTTCTTGTGACAAGGAAGTTTGGGTTTATTCATGGCCGACCAGATAAACTGAGGGTGTGTTTTCCTCAATGTTTTTACCACACTTACTCCACACAAAAACGACTATATCCTCTAAAAGTAACAACGAACTACACTAATCGTTGCCAGCGATCTTGTTTCTCTACCGGCCATACTATTTTTTTGACCAACGCATTAATTAATTTAGTGGGGATTTAAGGTGGGGATTTAGAGGACACGAGAAAGTGGTGTTTTTGCAGTTTTTATGGAAAAACTTACTTTGGCCAAAATAAAATAAAAATATTGCTCCAGTGGTAATGTTTAGTTCAATTTTCTTCACTCGGTGATACCAAAAATAATTGTGGAATATCTGTCAAAATTACAGTGGCATTAGGTGGACTTTTTAAATTAAGAGAAAAGTTGTCGTTAAATTCCAGGACACTCTTGAGAGATATTCAACTACTGTTGATATCACTGTGTGATTAACCAAAATGTTGATACTGGAGCCATATTTTATTTATTTTGGACAAAGAAATGTTTTGCTATAAAAACCGAAATTCACTGGCCCTTTCGTTTCCTTCCACATCACTTTAAAAATATACGTTAAGTCCGTTCACCGTAGGAATTGTTTTCTGAAAGGCCTTTTTCCCTACCATAAATCTATTATATAGTAGAATATTGGTAGGAAAAAAGACCTTTCAGAGAGTAATTCCTACCGTGAATGGAGTATAGGTTTACTTATTTAACTGTAATATCCGAAATTGACTGGATCCAAATATTCTTATTTTTTTAATTTTTTTAGTTCTGAGTTTAATGTGATACACATTTAATTTGGAATAATGTTATTTATTGCATCAATAATAGTATTTAAGACTGTATAAGCCTTCGTGGCTAGTTTATATTTAGAAAACAAAATATTTATTAATTTTTTAAACCCAAAATGTATTGCTCTTTAAAGACTTATGGGAATAAACACTTGAACTATTTTCAATTTATCGTTTAATATACGTTCATCGCAACAAAAATATTTCTTAACACATTATTATATTTCTCTTTATAATTTTGTTGTTGTTAAATGATATACTGATTTAACAAAATGTTTAATATTAAAGGGATTTTTGATTGAACCATTCAAGTTTAAGACTCAACATGAATTATTAATAAACGGAAAATACCTTTATTGTTTGCTCAAGATGAAATATGCTGATTTTTTTTCAAAAGAGAAAAACATCTTTAGGAATAAAAATAGGCTTTCATCGCTGGGTGCATATTAAAATTGAGCGTAGAAAGAAATTTATAAAAGCTTATAAAGTGAATGTTATATATAAATCAGGAATTCTATACACAATTCAAATTGAGTTTATTAAGAGTCAAACGTCTTTAAAATATACAATCTGTGACAAGTCATTGTAAATCTAGGACATGATTAACTTTAAAACTTATGTCAGAGCTGTATATACATTTTATATCCCTCCACCCTTTGAATTGATTTTCATTTAACAATTTAATGAATAAATAATAAGGCCTTTACTTAAATAATTGTATTATTTAAATTGAAAATTACACCTGGACATGAGAATAGACACGGGGACCTAACTCCAGGCGTCATTTTTAAATTTAATAATAATAATAATTGTATTGTCCTTTTACCGCATCTTACTAACCGTTCGGGTTGTACGCTTTAAGTACTAATTACCCTAATGGATTATGAATTGGGAAGGTTGAATTAGAGGAAGTGAACCCGCATTTGCGTGGAGAGAAAGTGAAAAACCGTTTAGGAAAAACCACCCCCAGTTCACCCGACCGAGGTTCGAACCTCGATCTCCCCGTCCTCAGCAGTCGAGCTCAACACGACAAGCTCGTTAGCCAACTACGCCACCGAGGCGGGTATTTTTAAATTCAAAAAATAGATATTTATATGTTGATAAAGACGTAACTATCAAATATAATAGCGTTGTTATTCAAACAATTTTGTGAATTGTTTTCCCAAAGTATTATTCTCAGTTTGGACAAAGCCTAGTGAATAGTAACTATTAAGATTAACATAATCTTCAATAAAGAATACAATGTAGAGGTTTTTATTCTACCGCATCATGCTATCAGTTTAGGATAGCAGCATTTTTACGCTAAAGGGATAGAGATGATGAAGGTAGAATATAAAGAAAGTGTACCTGTTCTCCCTCGCAGTTCTCTCTTCAGAAAAGTGAGAGAGAAACCACTTTTAAAAAACACCCTAATTACACCCATACGAGATTTGAGACTCGACCTCCCCTTCACCAAACATCCAGACTTGATGAGCATGACATTTGTTCAACATGCCCACCGATGTGGATTATCACTATTGGAAGGCTGAGGAAAAGTAGAGGACAGGAAAAGGAAATAAATCCGAAGAAAAAGCCATCATTTGCCAAGCGAGACAGTTGAAGATATTTGTTAAATCGTTCCCCTGATCAGAAGACAACTTGATGGATTGCTCGATATATCAAACTTCCACGTCCTGTCCTGCTGTCCTCAAACTTGGATTCAGAACACACAGAGTTAATCCAACCCCCTTCGAGAACTCCCACAAAAAAAAAAAGAAGTTTGTACTTTGTAAAAGTTCGGCCCTTTTTCTTGGCCCAGTTTGAAACGTTTTAGCACAAGGTAGAGTAACTTTTCCTTGTTCAACGTATCGATATTTTACAACCCTAGCTCTTAAATTCCTATTTCATCCCCCCCCATAAAGAGAAAGATGGCAGTTCCAAATAATAAAACCATATAATAATTTAAGAGGGGTTGAACAGAAACCAAAATATTATGTTATTAAAATATGTAAAAACAAGTTTGAATTAAGTATTGGATATTAATGATGGTATTCGTTAAAACCAAATAATATTAACAAGATTATAATTGAACTTAGGTGAAATTGAATAATGACTCCTGGACAAGGTAATCATCTAACCCAGGTATCTTCTTTAATTCGATAAATGGCTTTTAACCGTTACTAGTTGTATAATCCGTCAGTAAAATTAATAAGTTGATTGTTTAAAAAAATTACTACCTGGGCTATCCATTTTTAACTATAAAAGACTAAGTAATAAGGGACTAAAGAAGTTGGAATTTTGAGTAAATGTACCCGCATATATATGAGGTGAGGATAAGTAACCATTCAGGATAAAACGCCCACTGTACATTTGTCTGGGAATATACCTTACGGTCACCGACAAATCAGACCAGACGAACCCACCATTTAGTCCACGTGTTCATTGATACGGTATATAAATATATTAATCCACATATTGTTTTATAATAACTGGCTTTATTGCTTGAATATTACAGTTCAGTCGGATAAACTCTAATAATCTTCGCTTGTATGTTTAGATTTAAAAGACACAGATATTTGCCCAGGAATATTTTTCAAATATATCACTTTATTATTTGAGTAGAATAGTTCACTTACATCTTAGACTATTCTTTTTAAAACATAGCAATTTATGAGATAGCAAGTCCTACAAAAATATATTATATCAAAGTGTTTCTACAGTAGAAATAAACGTAAGGCTTATTATTTCATTATCATACATAGATTGTTCAACAGTACTTACTTATGATAATATATTTATTTTTGTTTTTTTATTTACAACCAAACTAATAATATATACTCTATAGGATATTCTACCTATTGAATTAAGAACCCTAGCTCAATTCCTGTTGAGGTACAAAATATTAATTTATTCATTCATAGTTGGTGTCTTTTATCTCTCCACTTTTGCCTATCCTGGGCCAATTTGTTAAAAATCTTTTTTACCTTCTTCTGCCAACATCATCCGCTCACTTATTCATGTTCTCCAATCTTGGTCTCCATCTTGAATTCCTCCCTTCCACATCTCCTTCAATAATAATTATCTCAATCAAACTTATCATGTCCTAATATATGTCCTACCATGTTAACTCTTCGTTGATGCATGATAGAGTTTTATTGCGCTTCAATAATTGAATAACGGGTTGTTGGGGTCTGACTGCCATACTTGTCTTAGAATGAATCTGGGATAGGTCAGTAACAACTTGTATAAGGAGTAAATGCGTTAAAATAAACATGTCACCATTTGAGCCTAGCAAGTCGTAAGTTCTGTTTGAACCCGAACCCCGAAACATCTCCTCGCTAACACTAAAATTTAGATCCTAAACTCAAGAGAGTGGATAACTTTAAGAGTTGAAAGAGTAACTCACCAGATATTATAGTTCTATATAACCGGCTCCGTGCTGTAGTGGTCAGCGCACCTCACTAAGAGTGTTGAGGTCCCGGGCTCGAATCCCAGATAGTATTTATATAATAATATTTAGCACCGCGTCTTACTACCCGTTCGGGTTATACGCTTTAAGTACTAATTACTCTAATTGAGTGGGAATTGGGAAGGTTGAATTAGAGGAAGTGAACCCACATTTGCGTGGAGGAAGAGTGGGAAACCATTTAGGAAAAACCACCCCAGTTCACCCGACCGAGATTCGAACCTCGATCTCCCCGTCCTCAGCAGTCAAGCTCAACACGACAAGCGCGTTAGCCAACTACGCCACCGAGGCGGGTCCCCAGATAGTACCTCGAGTGTTTTTCCCTTAAGAAGAATTATCCTAATGGTCACCAAGGTTTTTGTAAGTTAGGTTTATATTCACACCGAATCCACACCTTCGTAATAACTATCATCACTTCATATCATTGCGGGTATGACGTGTAGACAACCTCCTGTGGTGTACCCAGGGCGACGTGTTCCACCAAAGTGGCGAATAGTCTACAAACAGGCAACCGAATCTGGATGGCATGTTCCTCTTGGTCATAGATGCATTATAAAAAATATATAAATATTCTAGTTTATAAATTAACATATATAGTATTTTAAAATTAAATTAAATTTATGTTCACGTATTTTTACTGTTATAAGTACTGCACCAGGGAAGCTAATGTATTTTGGATTGGTTACACCAAGGTTATCTATCAGCTCTATAGTTATCATCTGTGCGGGAAACAATATGGTTATGATACAAATCGTTAAAATAATAACTATGATAATCTAAAGTTAATTATTATGTCTTTCAACTAACATACAGTAGCACACAAAACATTAAAGAAATAGTTATAATCTAAAATCTATAAACTTTTCTAAGTGGAGTGTAATTTAACTAACAAACTAGAAACTAGATGAGACTATTTTATTTTCAGGATGTCCATTCACGTTTATATACGGAATGTGACGGCGAAAATAAAGGTCAAGTTTATGAATTTAGAGGAAACAAACACACACACACGTGTGGAGGGAGATTACTAAGCCATTTATAAAAAACAGTTTCATTAATCCCTGGCGGGATTTGAACCTCTACTGCCCCATCACTGGTAAACCAGACTACAGTATGTTTGTTATGGGCAGTTTGACAACCATAAGAGTCACTATACCTACTTTCATGTGTGCATACGTCAAGTCATGCAACCTGCAGCTGTCACTCTTTATGAATATGACAAGAGTAATGTGGTAAAATATTTTCAATGTTTACTGCCAAACAGTAAATATGATTGCATTATTTTTTATAAATGTTCTTACTATGAAAAGTTTTACTGTAGGTGAACCTGACATTTAGTCACCGTGCCCACTCATGTGGCAATAAGCTACTCTTAAACTACTAAAGATGAACTAGACTTCAAACAAAAAATAGTAATAAGTTATTAAATATATTAGTCATAGAATCGTATATTAAGACGGGATTTAAAAAAAGAGAGGAATATATTCCTTTATTAAGTCACCAATAAGAGATATTCTACTGATCTCAGGTTTACAAACTCTTTTCTCCTTTCAGTGAGAATATACAAATATTCATAAAGAAGGTCTCAAACCAGACCATATTTGTTTATACACACGAGAAAATATTGGTTTCGGTTTAATAAAATAAATCGAACAGCGTGTGGAAGTCATTGAAATAAAAAAAAAGTGTTTGGACAGCCGCATGCTCACCTCTTGCTTCTGTTAAATGAATGAACGTGTTCTTGAGGGTGGGTAGGTATCCCCTGCCCCGGTCCCTCCCCCAAGTCCACTCCATCGCCCCCTCCCCCCCAACCAATGTGGATGAAAGTGGAAACCAGGATAGACGAGAAGGATCTGAAAAGCATAACGCCGTGAAAACCTGTCAAGAACCGAACTTCAGTTTGAAGTACGGCTCACAAAGAAGACGCTGGGAGAGCTTCAAATGATAAATGGGACATGGTTTTAGTTGTGTCGAAAATGTGACACCGAAATCTAACCGCGGATTCTATCGTCGGCGCAGAGCATTAATAATAGTTCCATAAACCAATGAATATTTATTTTGAAAGATTAAGGGTGTCGGCTTCTTGAAGGCAAATACACTAAAGGGGCAGTATTTCCTATGATAATGGCAGGCAGTCCTGAAGATACAAAACCACTAAAATAAAATTCGATTCTTCTAACATTGTTTGTTATGAGCTTGTTTAAAACTAGCTTTGCGAAAAAATAGCTCTACGAGATTCTAAAATGAAATAATTCTACCTTTACATAAAAAAATTTAAAACTATAAAACTTAGAATGTGATATTTTAATCCTAAATAATATTTTGGTGTAAACCATATTTTGAAATTTAAAAAAAATCATAAAATATTTATAAACATATGAAAAATATTTCAGTGATCTGTGGTTGGTGGCCCTCTTCAGACATATTTTTAAAATAAAACTTTTTATCATCCGTAATAGTGGTCGTATGATCTAACGCGTCAGCGATTGGGTTTCGTATTCCGGTCTAGTGAAGTAAGGGTTATTTTTCACAAACGATTCCCCATTTTACCTTCACAACATTTCGAGTACATAGTTCCTACTCTAGTAGCGTAGTTAACGTATGCATATATATCTCAAAATTAGTTTTAAGTGGTGAAAAAATATTTTTTTGTTTCTGTTTAAAAGAAATATCATATATTTGGTATTTTAACAATAAATAAATGTTCACCAAAAAAAAACTAGCTGCCTATCAAAAAACACTAATATTTTTATAGTTAATGTTTAGGATAAACGAAAGTTTTAATATGATATTATCTTAGCGTCTGCTCGTTTAAAGGAGATTTACTAATAAAATTAGGATATTGAATATTATTAGTGGTGGGGTCAACCAAAATAAATTGAATCGGTTAAAGTTGGTAGTGTTATAAGAAATTTAAATAGTTTAATCCAACAATATAAATTTTATTTATCTTTACTGGGCAATAGTAGGGGAGTTGTTGCAAGAAATACAAACATTCTATTAGAAGCTACGAAGGAGATAGTCTTTTCAGCGTTAGCTTCTAAACCTAATATAATAATATAAGTATATGATTAAACAGAGAGCACAGATTGAGAAAGATAATTTAAATATTACTTCGAGCAGCATATTATTTGACATGGTTAACGAGTTTATATATTCAGGAACCATTTTAACTAGCAATACCTATATTAGATTTTAAATCAGGAAAGTAATACAGTCAGTAATTGCATGCTATTTCTCGGCCAGTGAATTGTTGACATCTCACCTGCTGTCCAGGAATGTAAAACTCAGAAGATACAAAAAAATAATTTTACCGGTTGCTCTCTATGGATGGGAAACACGGTCGCTTACCTTACATGACGAAAACAAATTTAGGATGCCCAAAAAACGATGTGCTTAGGAAGATATTTAGTCCATAAAGGGACTATTCTACTAGGGAGGAGACTATATAATAATTAGTTACATACCCTGTACTCATCATACTACACTGTTATTATAAACAAATATTATAGATTACGGTGGGAATATGGGAGGATAACATTAGAAAGAACCTGAAAGAAATAGGGTGTAATGAGGTGGTATGGGAAAAAACTAGCTCAAGATAGATGGATATATGATGTACACTTTGTGTAAGTGTGTCAATGAACTTTCTAGTTCATAATGCCATAGAGTAAGTTAGCAATTTATTATTTACATTTTTCTATAAAGGTTGAAAACATAAGTATTTGAGGAAGGTTGATTTTTAGTAATAAATATTAGAAGTGTAGACAAAAGAAAAAGCATAACTATAATGAAGGAACAATTGACTACTGCGGAACAGTTGGTAAGTTTTTGATCTATCAGAGCTCAAAATAGGTACCAACCCTTTCTTTGGTGTAATCAAATTAGTTAAACTATCATTATAATACCTACTTCATGAATTTAACCAATAAATCAACCTAGTGACATTAACGCATGAATTAATAAATCTATCAACGTTTCTTTAGAGAACAGCAGAGTAAAGAATCCCAACCTCTTATAGTTACGTCTCCGGGGTGGGAGAATTCTCAGAAAATTTTATTTCAAGAAGAAGTACTACCTGTGGTGGTATTCGGTGAATTTCCCAACAGGAGATGTTAAGGAATATTGTGTTTTAAGATCAAATCCCTCATGAAACAGTTGAAAGTATTTTAAACATGATTTATGCTGTAAGTGCTAAGAACCTTATAATACTCCATTAAGCTTCTATATTAGGTTTGTGATAGCAATACAAACTTTCATTAGATGGGAAGAGGGGTTTAACCCCTCAAACTCCATCCCCCTCCCCTTCCTTACTAGCCGACCTGTATCAAAACCATTCGAACCATGAACTTTCGGGTCCAAGTCGAGCACGTTAGTGAAGTAGCACCAAATGATGGAATAATTTTCTCTCAGATTATATATAACTCACTAAACTATCGTATTTACCTCAGAGTTTTCCCCCTTTAGTCCATTGACAACATATTAATCTCAAACCAATAACTACACGTCCCTTGAGTGGCCACGTTGACACATACACGGAGGTTGTTTATTGGGTAAGTCGTTTTTCACCCAGTGGAGTGTGAATATTACACGCAGAAAGTGTTTGGCAGTTGAGGTCACGTTCTGTGGTCAATCTTGTCCTAGTGATACATCACTCGACACGTCAATCCTAACTCCGTGTCACCGTGATACTTCACACTCCAGCGCTCCTGGTGGCCGTAATATCGTCACGGACTCAATACTAAGCTTCGAATCTGGGAGAAGAACATCCATACTACACAAACACGAAATATCATCAATAAGGAATGGCATGACGTGTGACATGTTTATCATATGCTTTATTTTATTTATATGATGTTTTTTGTTGTTTTGTGTTTTTAGAGCTCTCCGTTCATCTATCAGCAACAGTTCAATATTTTGTTTGCTTTTGGAAATACATGAACACAGTTTTAAAACTCCAGATGGAATATATTTTCGCTTTGCCTCATGTACGTGACCAGAAACGTAAACAACCAGGGTTACTAACGGATTAGTTTAAGGCGTATGAACTAACGATAGCTGCTTAAGAGGGATTTATAATTAACTATTAAGTTTTATGTTTCAAAACAAGCCCGTTTTCTTGCACAAATTGAGTTTTCCAGGATGTCCTACTATCAGATTCCTCTTTTAAATACCGAGATGTTTCCTTTACTTGTTTGAGGTCATCCATCAATAAACGTATTCATTATATTCCTGGTCCCCATATCTCTTCCACTCTGCCGTCTACAAGAATACTCAATAATCTATTATTTTTCATAATTTGACCTATCGTGTTGACCTTTCTTCGTATAATCAATTACCTGAAGAGTGGTTCTACTTTTATTTACTCTTATTATATCCTATTCATTAGTTACACGATCTGTCCACTTTATCCTCTCAATTATCCAGAACCTTATCTAAAAGATTTCCTTTCTCTTGAGAGTCCATGTTCCAGATCTATATATAAAACTTGACCAGATATTTCCTCATATCCAGCTCTAGTTTTATCGTCAGTTGTATTCTATTCTCGCTAAAATCAGCTTTGGACATTGCCTACCAGGTCAAGTTTGCTAGTCAGTAGCATCCTCTTATAGTCGAAAGCAGCTTTGGCCATTGCTTACCAGGTCAAGTTTGCTAGTCAGTAGCATCCTCTTATAGTCGAAAGCAGCTTTGGCCATTGCTTACCAGGTCAAGTTTGCTAGTAAGTAGCATCCTCTTATAGTCGAAAGCAGCTTTAGCCATTGCTTACCAGGTCAAGTTTGCTAGTCAGTGGCATCTTCTTATAGTCGAAAGCAGCTTTGGCCATTGCTTACCAGCTCAAGTTTGCTAGTCAGTAGCATCCTCTTATAGTCGAAAGCAGCTTTGGCCATTGCTTACCAGGTCAAGTTTGCTAGTCAGTGGCATCTTCTTATAGTCGAAAGCAGCTTTGGCCATTGCTTACCAGGTCAAGTTTGCTAGTCAGTAGCATCCTCTTATAGTCGAAAGCAGCTTTGGCCATTGCTTACCAGGTCAAGTTTGCTAGTCAGTAGCATCCTTTTATAGTCGAAATCAGCTTTGGCCATTTCTTACCAAGTCAAGTTTGCTAGTCAGTAGCATCTTCTTATAGTCGAAAGCAGCTTTGGCCATTTCTTACCAGGTCAAGTTTGCTAGTCAGTAGCATCCTCTTATAGTCGAAATCAGCTTTGGCCATTGCTTACCAGGTCAAGTTTGCTAGTCAGTTGCATCCTCTTATAGTCGAAATCAGCTTTGGCTATTGCTTACCAGGTCAAGTTTACTAGTCAGTAGCATCCTCTTATAGTTGAAAGTAGCTTTAGCCATTGAGTACCAGGTCAAGTTTGCTAGTCAGTAGCATCTTCTTATAGTCGAAAGCAGCTTTGGCCATTGTTTACCAGGTCAAGTTTGCTAGTCAGTAGCATCCTCTTATAGTCGAAAGCAGTTTTGGCCATTTCTTACCAGGTCAAGTTTGCTAGTATCTTATAGTCGAAAGCAGCTTTGGCCATTGCTTACCAGGTCAAGTTTGCTAGTCAGTAGCATCCTCTTATAGTCGAAAGCAGCTTTAGACATTGCTATTCTTGACTTTATCTCCCGTGTACACCACGCCTTTGACACAATTAAATGTTACACATTATCCAGCTGTAGATTTACCACCACAATGTGCAGTGGTTATTCTATCCGTGGTTTATTGAATACCATTAGGGGTTATTCACTCCCATGAACAGAGATAAATGATGTATGCACCCCCATAAACAGAGAAAAAAGATTAGTAAGACATGTTAAACGCCATACCCAGTGCACTAGGCAGAAATTAGAACCCAGTCCTCCCGACTTTCAAGTGTAACACGAGGCTTGTGCCTTAGAGCATTTGGCTATTTTGTGAATTCCCAAAACTAATCGAAAACTACCATTAATACATTTGAATTATTATATTTAGGTTAATCTTTTGGTCTTCTTATAAAAAATGCAATTTATGCTAATATAAATGACCATATTTTATAGATTGATTTATAAATTTGGCCATTTGTTGAGATGCTCAAATGTTACAGCACAATTTGAGATTCTCAGAAGTTACAGGATCTATAGAGATGTTCATGTGTGGAAGGTAGATGTACTTAAATTAGATAACATATTTTAAGAAATTTTGAGACTCTCAAAGGTAGTTGGACTTGAAAAGCTTCAGGAATATAATATTATTGAATACTTCAAGTTTCTTTATAACCTTTTATTCAATAGGTGTAGTATACAATAGAGTATTTGTAATTATGTTTGGATGACATAGCTATCTGAGGATATGAAACTCTATAGATTCATCCCAAATTCTTGTCCACATAATTGGTTTCATCACTCATCACAAATTATTACTGTTGTAACTACAGCTGAAACGTCAGACGTTATGATTTATCCACACCAGACAATGTTAATCTCAATCCAATCAGCCGATGCGAAAGTCTTTAAAATAAATATTATCAAAATAAGTGCCTGAGTAATTTTAATGTTTTTATTTCTATAAAAAACAACAGCTGAAATGTTGGAGGTTATTATTCTCTCAACGTGGCACAAGCACAAAATCATTTAATTTGAGTTTATCTTAGTGATAGTTCAAACCAGCCACAATTATTCATTAAACTTCGGTTGATAAATGTATTTTTCAATACCACTGTTTCATTCAAAGCCATTATTGGTGACACAATAGCACGCTCACTAGAATAGATGGCGCTCCCTAAACCCTTTAAATTACTTTGTCCTTGTCATCCACTCTGGAGATGTTTTAAATCTCGTAAAATGATTGTGATCTTAGCTCTTAAATGTCCAATCTTGGGGTAAGATAACTCATTCCTCCTGTCGGAAGAGGGGTGGGGGGGAAGGAAGAGTATTTTGGTCGATTTAGTGCAAAAAAAACTTGAGGTCAGGGTTGCACTGGGTGGTTAAGGGAGGATGGAGGGTTAAGATAATATATTACGTCAATTTAACCCCAACATGTGACCTTCTTACAGCTATCTATAAAATGAAGTGAATCCTGCCCGCTGTTTGGTTACCATATCAAACAAGTAGATCAAAGGTACACACCGGTGGGCGTGTGGTCTAAGGCAGGCGTGTAAAACTTGTATCCCTATCACTGGTCTTGCCAGGCCTGCGAGAGTTATCATCAACCAATATACAATGCAGCCCTGATCTTCTTTTTATTAATCTTGTAGCGCTACAACATCTGAGAATTTGGCATACTTTGAGGGAATAGGCCGTGTGGTGTGTGTGTACCAAATTTCTTGCACTTTTTCTTTTCAACAGGAATCAGCTCCCCAAAAGGTGTTGGATTTTAGCACTAAATATGGGCAATGTATGTGAACACATACTTATATGCTAGCATTGGTTTTCTCACATACTTCTTCTTCTTCCGTGAATCTGTCCAGAGACAGGTGTCAACTGGACATCTTCCATTTTCCTCGGTCCTGAGCATCCTCCTTCGTCCTTTTGTATCTTCCTCCTTTCTTTATATCTGTTAGAATACCAAACCTTCTTCATCCTGTTCCTCTTTTCCCCTCAATCTTCCCCTCCCTGATCCTCTTCATTAAACAAACCCTACGTGGTGCGTGTGTGTGTGGCACAACCAATACCTTTACATCTACGTTAGCATCCTTATCAGGCCCCTTTCTTCTCCTGCCTTACTCAACACTTCCTCATTCCTCATTCCTCACCTTGTCCCTCCATTTCACCTTCCCCACTTTTCTTCACAACCCCATTCCAAAATCCTCCAAATACCTTTGTTCCCCGGTTGGGTCTCACATTAAGAGGTACAAAATAAAATCGAGAGGTTCCGGTTTACGCACAGACATTTTTCGACAATATTATTAAAGTTATTTCAGCACACGATTTAAAACTAACATTCACATCATTGTTGCAAATAAAAGGTTTTAAATTTCAGATAAAAATAGAGGTTCTTTATTATTGTTATATCTAATGGCATATTCTTTTTTTAAACTTGAAAGTATGAAAATTTTGAACTTTTTGAAATGTGGCTACTTTTAATTTCGAGTTTGCCATGCCTTGTCTAAGGCTCTAGACTCCCTTATGGTGTCTCATTGCATAAGGTTTCCGTTGGAGTGGTATTTTGTATTTTGGGGATTTGATAGCTGTTGCGCTCGGGTGCAATGGGGACCTAACACGATGTTTTTCACACCCTCTCTCCAAACCAACATGGGTGTACTTCTTCTCAACTATACTTTTGAGTCTTAACTGAATTATGGGGAGTAAAATTAGCTGACAAAATCTAGATCCAAACAAAGCTCAATCTTTCAGTTTAAAAGGTATTAGTCTAGGGGTAAGGTGTCAGATTTCTTTACTGGCGGCCGGGGTTCAATCCTCAGTCCCGGCACAGATTTATCTGATTACCATACCCTTCCTTCACCTCTGACAAGACATCTTGTGACTGTGGGGAATGCCAGGCCTCCACCGTGGTTCGGATTCCACGTTACACTGTAGGTCCTCCATTTCATTTCACAATCACCCTACCATTACACATTAGCGTAAGTGCGTATAACCCGAACGGGTAGTAAAACGCGGTACTACTACTAATAATAATAATAATAATAATAATAATAATAATAATAATAATAATAATAATAGAAGGTATTAGTACCTTTATATAATAGTTTAACTTTTAACGTAATGTGTTTATACAATTTTCTATCATTTTTTTATGTTGGTTTTTCTTGCCGACTAGAATATCGTCCACAGAAGAAAAATAATTTTATCAAAACGATTCCATACAAAATGATGTACCATGCTATGCTAAAATTAGTTGGTGTTAACATTTTATTTTAACATTTTTTTTAAATTTTCATATTTCTTACATTTATTTTATTTCTGCTTTAACGTTTAGTTTGATACAGTGTAATCTTCAGTAAAATAATTCAATTTTGAAAATAATATCCCAATGATAAATTGTTTATTAATCAACCCTAAAAAAATTAAATCTTTTTTTTAGTTGACCCATTTAACTCGAATCTCATATTTTATGTTCTTGTTTTATTCAATTAGGACACATAATAAAACCCCATCAATTATTATTCTAGGTGCAACAAAGCTTTGATTTAATTGGTTGCACTCAAACCTGGACTATAAATTTAGTAGTAGAATTTCAAGTGTCTCTAGGCTAGAGCATAAAAAATTGGAGGGAATCTTTGATCTATTTAATATGAATTCCGTCTAGAATTTCTAAATTATTGCTTTAAGTTAAAAGGGACACAGCCACAGATTTAAAACTAAATAAGTTACAATACGTTCTACCTTTATATTAAGATAAATATTATGATTAATTTAAACATAAACAAACTATTTATTTTCATCTATACTCTGCAATAAACGTATTGGACAATGAATAATTCAACCAATCAAACTAAGCCAACTCAACGAGGAAAGGGATACACATGAAGAAAGGCTGTTAAGCCACATACTGAAATATAATAACAATATAATATGGCTTTAACGCCCTAAGGCAATAACAATGTATTTAATTTTGTGAACAAATATAAGCTATAATAATTCGTGATTAAATAATTATTTCCAATCACTACTCTACTCGAATTATAGTATATGGCAAAATTTATATTATATGCTTTTTTAGGGCATTGTTAATTAAAAAAGATAATATGAAGTTGAAATTTGGGACAGCTGGGTAATAAACTATTGTATAACATAAAAGTTTTGTGTATAAATCAATCTACATTATTTTTATACATTCAAAATTGCTGTTCTTTATCCTTAGATATGTTTTTTTAAATCTAATTTTGTATCAGGTTGTCCCAACCCCTTAGCTTTGTTGGTAGCGTGCCTGTCTGTTGAGCTAAGGGTCCCGGGAATGGTTCCCGGCACGGCCGAGAAATGTATGTGAATTGTGGGTTTCTCCTTTCACAGTGATAAATTAACTACCAAGGACTGGATGTGGTGTCTATTCAAGAGAAGGTTTGTTTTTAAATCATGTGCTGATATATTCAGTCTAGTCAAGGAAATAAAATATTTCATATTTCAAGAGTTTAAATTTTTCCCCGCCCCCTCCCCCTTTTTAAAAAAAAATTTGAAGCCTTCAGTTTTTAGAAAATACTCGATTTGCTCGTTGGGGGCTACGCCTCCAAACCCCCGGTGAGTTTTTGCAGATGGATGTAAACTAATGTAATTCCAGAGCTGTTTTTTGATAGGTCTTACCGTTTAGCCACAAGAGACCTACAATGAAAGGTCCGCACCAATTTGAAAATTTCTCCGTCATTTTAATTTTTTTTCGGGGGTTAAACATTTTTTTAAAAAACTTTTTGTAATGTTTCCGTCGGTTACAGGCTAGAAGCTATAAGTTTGCCAAATGTCAAGTTTATAGCTCATCTGTAAGTGGATAAACAATAATGTCAGTGAGTGAGTCAGCCGTGTGGCTTTATAGTAGTATAATAATATATAAATAATATAATTATAAATTGGCCTCCATTTCTCTACTCAAGGTAGGGAAGTGTAAGAATACAAGTAAACAAACTAAGCATATATTTAATTCTTCATGTGACATGGAACACTGTAAATCCAATCAGAATAGAAACATTATGAACTAATCACGCAGATTGGTGGTCGTGCAGTCTAAGTTGTGTCTGTCTCTCTTTACTGCCGTTGGTGTGAAGGTCAAACTTAATTACCGGCCAAGTACCCGGAGGTTTGTTTTCTGATTCCAATCGTGGTATTACCATCCTATTTATACATTAATGGAGGGTGAATTTCCTCCACGCCACCTCAGACGAAATTATTAATACCCCTTGTGTGTCACTGAAAATATAGGGATTACATATTAGGAGCTTACTCTCATCTATATTTTATATAATTATAACTGATCATGTAAGTTCACTTAATAAGTTATAACAAACCTTAATATTAAGTATCTTTTATAGATCAAAAAAGTTTTTAAAAGAGAAAAACTGAGATGATGTCCTTAATCCTTGGGATAAAAGATTTTTCGTTCTTTTAATCTAATATAACTTTTTTTTTCCAGAGCTTCGTATTTTACTACCCATCTGAGCTATCTATGAATGTATAATAAAAAGATTAAAAACTAGAAAAATGGGATTTAAATTACATGCACCCTAATTTGTAAAAAGGAAGATTAGAAAACCATTTAGGTATTCACCTCAGTACGTCTGACTGCGATTTATAACATAATCCCTTTAAAACCAGAAAAACAAGAAAATATTAGAGTGACGTCCTATCTACTCGTTCATCGTTACACGTATTGTGAATATTATGTTTCTAATTTTACTTTCTAAAGGGCTTTTCTGTAAAATATTGCTAAAAAATATTTCTTTATATTTATATTGTCCAGTTGTAACTCAATTTGTATATATGAAAGATTATTATAATTTAATATTTTATTGAAACTTTAATGAATTTGAACCCTGAATAGAATATAACTTTAACTTTCACATATTAAGATAAAGTATTACAATCGTGACAAAAACCGATCTATAGATAATGTTGAATCTTTACGTTTTATGTAAACACGAACCAAAATAAAATAATTTTATTATTCTATCTGGCCACAGATCCAAAACGGTTCAATGGATTTTGTTCAAACTTGATATTTAGATTTTATAGTGCAATATCTCGGATAAATTTTATAATTTTGACTATAGCCTTCAAAATAAGGGTAGTTTACATAAGAGTTATTTTTAATTCAAAACTTTTCGTAAATGGTATTTACAATTTTATTTAAAATTCATATCAAGTATTTGTTTGGCATGATAAAAACATTGTATCACTGGTTTTTGAGCAAAAAACATTGAAGGATATATTAATGATAAGACGTATTTGAGAATTCAAAATATTTCTAAAATAGCTGTAATTATTTGGTTCAAAATATATATTTAGGGATTGTGTTGTATGAAAAATAACACTGTATACGTGTATTTAGGGTAAACACTCAATTATGAGTAGGGAACCAATGACTGATTTTTCAAAAGATAGAAATTATAAAAGTGGCTCAAATGATTTAGTTCCGAATGATTATTTTTCGACGTGACAAATAACACTGTGCACTTGTTTTTAGGTAAATTTCAATAATGGGTAGGGTAGTGATGACTGATTTTTCGAAAACTTGAAATGTTTTATAGTGGCACTCACAATTTAGCTCAAAATGGCTCTTGGGAGTGTTTGACATGGCAAATAGTAATTGTATACCGTATAATAATTTTTTGAGTAAAAATTATTTTAGGGGTAGTTTAAAAAAATACATATTTAATTATAAATATTTAAAAAATAGATTTAATGTTTTGGCTAAAAATGGGTATTTTGGGAGTGTTTGACATGACAAATATACTGGTTTTAGATTAAACTTTTGTCTAAGGGTGGTTTATTGATGGCTAATTTTAAGCTAGATTGATTTTTGAATTGATCCAAAATAATTTTTTAGGGAGTGATTGATCTTCTAAATAAAACTGTATACATATTTTGTGGATTAAATTTGTTTAAGGGTAGGTTTAGTTTATTAATGACATTTATTTTAATTTGAATATTTTAATAAATGGATATAGTTATTTGGTTCAAAATGCGTCATTGTTAAGATTTTACATAATAAATAATTATATAAATAGGTTTTCTAAAATAATTGATCATAGGATACTTAAGATTGATACACTTTGATTTTTTTTAAATATCTATACACAGTTTGTTCAAAATTGGTATCGGGGGAACTATTTTACATGATAAAGATCAAAGAATATTTTTCTAAAAAAAATTAATGATAGTCTACCACTTAGGACCATTTATAAACATACGAAATTTTTCAAAATCGACCTTATAGGTTAAGTTCGAAATGGGTATCCGGTAATTTTTTTTAAGTATAATAAAAACAAGTTTTTACTATTGCAAATTATAAATAACTTAAGGTTAGTTTAGAAATAACGTATTTTTGAAAATTTGAAATTTGTTGTAAACATATGAACAATGTGGTTTATTAATCAAGTATTTTATTGTTGTGTTGTTTATTGCGAAGTGTTTATTTTATGAGTAAAATCTACTCGATATTTTTACACAATACAAAACACACAATATAAAATGTTAGTTCGATTGTGTCATACCATTTATTTGTGAGCTTTTTGAGTTTTGGATAGGTTACTTAATTTTTAAACGGGCGAGAAGGTCACTTTTTTTAATGCGATACAACGTCGAGTTAAAGTTTTTTTTGTTGTCAAATATTACTACTTTCTTTAGCTTTTAAATTTTCAATAATGTGAATACAAGTAAAATGAAAGGTTTATATATAAAAACAAACCACGGAAAATTATATTATGCTAACATATCTTAGTACATACGCTTGTCAGTGATAAAACAGTGTTTATTAACTGTTATAAAAATGATTAGATGTTGTATTTAGTGATATATTTTAATCTGTCCATAATACAACATGGTTTTCCTACTACTTCAAAATGTTTCAAGGATGTGAAGATTTTTGTGGGTGTTGAAGTCAAAATGAAGTAGATAGAGCCTTCGACATTTCAAGGTTTCGCACACCCCTACTAACTATACAACATAATAAGCACCTGCACCATTGTGCGCATGCGCATATGTAACCACTTGCCCGTCCTGGCTGACCACGGTAATGTCACGTTTGTTTATAATAACCTCTCTTTCTCCCTCAAGCACAGTTTAGGTGTTTCCTCTAGAATCAGGGGTCATCAATCCGTGGCCCACCGGTACTTGAGGCCCAACGTAGCATTTTTTACGGCCCACCGGCTCATGAAAAATATACAATTATTTCAAGAGAAAAAAATGACAAAAACAGATCTATACTTGACATGATTAAATAATTAAATAAAAACGTGTTTTACTTTATTTTATAGAATAATTTTGCTTTATATTTAAGAAAAATATTACATTTTTATACAAACTTACCTTGAATCGGCAAATGACTACTCTAATAGACAAGGGAGAGAGTATTATTTCGGGTGCGTTCGGACAAGGAAGTGTTTGGGTTCTATCATCATCACTGAGACAGTCGGGACGCCAAAAGAAAGATAATACATCAAGTGCTCAATCATTAAATTGTGGGTTTAGTATTGCGGCCCGCGAGCCAGCAAGAGACAGAAAGTTCGACCCTTAAAAAGGTTGAAGATTCCTGCTATAGATTACACCTTTCTCATACTTACCGCACTAGTTCCGATATGCGGATATTATTGATGGGTAGTTAATATGGAGAATGCGTGCGCACACACACATACACACACATTTATATCTAAATTATTAACAGAATTACCCAGTGTTGCTTCAAACAAACAAAAAACTCTTCATTTTATTGTTTCCGAATCTGTTTCCAATAATAATAAAAATTAATCAATAATGTAAAATTTCGGATTCAAGGTGCTTATTTTCGGGAACATGGGATACTGATTTAAAAATGTCAGCCTTCTGTGTGAGGTACATATAGTGATATGGTCATTATATGTTTCATGACTTAACATAAGGTAACACGATGTATACTAACTAATTTAGCTCCGACTGATATTTCCTTAATATAGGCCTACAAGTGTATATATATTTTATAGTTAGAGCTAAATTAGTTAGTATACATCATGTTGCCTTATGTTAATTTATGATAAGTTAGGTTGATTCACCCTAATTAAAATAATCATCTTAATCTAGGCCTCGTTACTCTAATGATTAGTCACGAAAACGATAATATATTACTTATGTGGCAGCCTATATTATTATTTACAACTATTTTGTTAACAATTTGTCTAGTTAAAAGAGTTAATTTATGACTAAGAAAATAAGCTATACAGGGACCGTATTAAAACAAGAAGTAATATGAAGAGTAACAAATAAAACAATTATATAATGGATGGTCATTTCCCCCCACCCCCAACCCCATTATATTTAGCAATAGCTGGAGAGTTTGAAAAGGAAAAAACTTGGTAAATTAACTAATTTCAATAAAATATTTCAACGATTACTCTTACAATAACATTAAAGAATACATTCCTGGAAATTCAAGAATGTTTTATGTAATTAAATTGGATTTGTATGCAAACATGGTCGACAATTTTACTAATGTGTGTCATAGTGTTTGTGTTAAAAGTTCTCTTTAGACTAATTTATTCCTCTTAAAGACATTACATTTCGTTCATTATGGTACGTCAGTTTGTGCAAGCTCGAAAAATCATAAATACAAATAAATTAATAACTTTAGATCTTAAAAATATTGTCATTCATATTTCAAAATGAATTTCTAAAATGTAACAGTTCATCCTGGAAACCATTAATAGTTTCTAATAAATGTGTTCAATCTTGAACATGTAATTTATATTCGTATCGGCTAAAGCCGGGGTGGCAAACTATGGCCCGCAATCTCTTTTTGTACAGCCCGCGAGCTAAGAATGGATTTGATATTTTCAAATTAAAATCCAGCAGCATGCTTTGGGTATTAATGCAAGTATATAAGACATTTCCATGATTCAAAATCCATTCGATTGTACAATTGAGAAGCGTCAACCTACCCTTCATTTGGAAGTGATTAAGCTGCAGTGTGATGACTTGCTTAAAGGAAAATTTCAAGAGAATACTCTAACAAAATTCTATAAATATCTTCCGAGCGATGAATATGGTCAATTAAGATCATATTCTCGGGGTTTTATATATGTATTTGGCAGCATCTATGTGAAAAATCATTTTCAAAGAGGGATGGGGGACCTATTTTTAAGTGTATAAATACACTTTCTATTTCTTAATGCTATAAATTAAGTAAGTATAAGCTGGTTTTATTTTCAATACGATTTACTACTCTTACAGGATATCCATATATTTACACAAATAAGTATTATAGGGTCCTAGCGGTGGTATTTAGAGTAAATTCACCCACATTTACATGAAGGAAGAGAGGAAACCCATTTAGTAAAGAAAACTTTAAAATGCCTTTACGGGTTTCACACTTCAACTTTTCCGTTTTCTTCAAATATAAATAAGTATAGTTTATAATTACGCCTTGGTCCACGTGGCCACAGCTGCTATTTAAGAATAAACATATAGAACTATATTTATTATGTTATCACAATATTGAAGTACTCAAGTAGCCACGTCTTGTAAAACAAAGCTACCCTAACGGGGGGAAAACTCTTATAGCTCCACTTACCTGTGAGTACCTAAACTACTATATTTTCCTTTCATCTAACATATGGAAGACTATAATTTATTGTTAATGGATTACATATAACACATATACAGCATTGGTGTAAAACTCCTTATATAAGTTGGTAGTGTTTCTTCCCTAGTAACTTAAGGGTCCCAGGTTGGGTTATTAATTTTGCATGGCCTATTTATAAAACGTGACTCGAAACTCTCTATACAAATTTTAATGGGAAATAGGGAATACTAAAACAAAACTTTGTTGTTAATAAATTTATATTTGCAGATGTCATCCATTAGTTTTAGAGGCACCGTTGGTATATAAATGAAAAGCATAAAGTGTGAACAACACTTTTATCCAAAGCAGTTGCTCAAAGGAACGACCGCCAAATATGCATGTCGGCTATCTCAGAATCCGTGAAATGCTCCATGCTATACGTATCAAGTCTGTGCTACGAATGACGATGAAAAAGAGCAATTTGACGCAATTCCCAGCGCCAACCTTCAAGGACTAAGGGCCAGTTTCATAGTCAAATTTAGTAGGCCTCAAGTGCGGCGCTACACTAAATACATGACGATACCTACCTATACTCGAATGGAATGGACCGTTCTCGCACAGGAAACTGGCCCATTCCATTCTGGTTTAGGTAGGTGTCATCATGTACTTAGTGTAGCGCCGTACTTGAGGCGTACTAAATTTGACTATGAAACTGGCCCTAAGGCTGACGTCTGCGGACATACATTCAATAAAGATAAAGGTTTATTTTAGTGTTCCCTATACCCCATTAAATTTGTACAGAGAGTTTCGAATCACCCTGTATTTGTTTGACTAAATAGAAGTTCCCCTTTTCACAGTGATGTATTGACGGCTCGGGGGGCAGGATGTTGTGTATGTCATGGAATTAAACTTAGTAGGTCATGTGCTGAGATAATCATTACGTATGGAAATTCTAATAGACCCATCTTAATTTTTTGAACTAAACCACATTTATATTTTATCTACGTCACGTCTATGTTTTTATTATTATTTAGTACCGCGTTTTACTACCCGTTTGGGTTATACGCTTAAGTACTAATTAAGCTAATGGGCTATGAATTGGGAAGGTTAAATATAGAGGAAGTGGACCCACATTTGCGTGGAAGAAGAGTGAAAAACCATTTAGGAAAAAAAGTTCACCCAACCAAGATTTGGACCTTGATTTCCCCGTCCACGGCAATTAGCTAACTACGATACCGAAGCTGGTCAGATCTATCTAAATATAGGCTATATTTTTAGCAACACGTCTTACTAACCATTATATACAAATACGCTAATAGTTTTAGGGATTAAGAAGGTTATATTAATAGGAAGCTAGCCCATATTCGCTTGGAAGGAGAGCGTAAAATCATTTTAGGAAACACCACCCTCAATACACCCAACTGAGATTCGAACCTCGATCTCCCCATCATAGACAGTCTAGTCTACTGTGGGTGTAGCATCTTAGACCAAGTGGCTACCGAAGTGGGCTTGAGATATATCGAATATTCACAAAACTCTATAACATTTTTAACAAGGTCACATTGATGGGCACGCGGGCTAAATAGCTGGCTCATCAAGTCTGGTCTACGGGTGAAGGGGATATCTGATTGTATATCCTAGCTGGATGTTATGAAGACGTTTGTTCAAAATTGACTCCCACTCTCCAGCCGCGAAATTTCCAGCGGTACATCTCTTTTAAATACTACCTCCCGCAACTCTACCGCAGTTGCATGATTAAATTCCTATATTCCGGACGGGTATTAAGACGTGGTTGAATAAAAATCAAAGACAATTCTACCAAAATAATACATGTTTAATTATTATTAGTATTAGCACTGCGTATTACTACCCGTTCGGGTTGTACGCACTTAAGCTAATGTGTAATGGTAGGGTGATTGTGAGATGAAATGGAGGACCTACAGTTTAACAGAACCACGGTGGAGACCTGGCATTCCTTACATTCACAAGATGTCTTGTCAGAGGTGAAGGAAGGGTTTGGTAATCAGATAAATTTGAGCCGGGACCGAGGATTGAACCCCGGCCGCCAGCACAGAAGTCTGACACCTTACCCCTAGACCACCAGGTCTCCCTACATGTTTATTCTAATGGCATGTAAGTTTAAATTATAAATACAACGTATAAAAATATGAAATACAATCCTACAACTCGTTGGTATCTATATTTTGATCAGGGGCTTCCGAGTTTGATTTCAGTTAACACGACAAATCTTATCATTGATTAAATATGCTTTTCTCGTGTTTCTGTGACTGAATGGTATAAGGTGTCACTCTCGTAATAAATTGGATTGCCGATGATGAGATTGGGGTTGAAATCCGGGTTGGGTGTTTATTCCTAAACATGTTTTCTCTATCTCCAAGTAAATGAGGAAACATTTAATCTAAATTAAGCTTTCCTAATCCCTACCATATTAGCAAAAGTACTATATATACGTGTAACTCGAACGGGTACTTATACGTGGTGGTAAATAAAATACTGGAGCACTTGGTGTGATGTATTTTCTAAATATACGTTAGTGTGCAATTAATATGCATTTATAATCTGTTGGTTCAGGAAGTTAATATTAAATGACCCGTTAAAAATAACCACATCCCAAAGGCATTATATCAAAGTAAACTTAAGTTTCTTTGTTTTACCTAAGCATATGTCTCAACCATGTTCTTGTGTTGGCCAGGTAGTTTGGTAATTAATCACGTTGTTAATTACATTTCTCCAGGACAATGAACCATGTGCGGTCTAATGGTTTCCTCTAGAAATGTTAAAGTATGTTTTCATAGTTTAAATAGCGCTCAGTGTAGATTATTAATCATAGTCGCTATAGATTTATCCTCACAAGTTAAGCATAGCGTAAAGTTATGAAATTTCAACAATTTGATTAAATAGAGCATTAAATTTGATTTTTTAAATATTATTATTTTATATTACCAACCTTTAATCAATCCATGACTTTTACTATAATTGTTAGAGGTATTTAACTCAATTTGATTCATTCTGAAATATATGTTTAGGAATAAAACTCGTAAAGACAGTAACTTTTTTTTTCTATTAAATATAATTTCCCCTTAAATAAAAATCGTACCAATTTGAGGCATTGATGTATGTATTTGATATTTAGAACTTAAAATAGTTAATAATTTAGTTTAACTTTAAATAATGTTAATACTATATTGACATATTTTTTAGAATATACTATATTCTTGATCATGTTGTTAGTAAAATCAAAGGAAAATATTTCGCAGCGCTTTTAAGTGTGTGTGGTGGTGAGGGGGCGGGGGGGGGGGGGACTT
>CABEEJ010002434.1:86374-112072 GCA_901482245.1 Timema douglasi
CTTATCTACACTTAAGTTTTCGTTTAGAAAGGGCATTATTTGACAGATTGGAAATCTACTAGATCTACTTTCACGTATTTATACGCCAAGTAATGTGATCTGTGACTGTCAATTTTGATTGATATAACCATTACCTAAAGAAAATAGCCCTAGTATTAAATTGTAATTGTTTTTATACACTAATGTTAATCAATGCCTAAGTAAATTGAACCATACCATGAGCAATGCACTATGAATACAAAATGTATGGATAGAAATGAAATAATTGGAAACATATTAGGCTAGTCAAGGACGTTAACCAAACTGAAAACACAAGTTATATTGACGTCAAAACAAATTACTTTTTAGTATTTGGTTAAAAAACGTTATTAAACGTATAACATACTATGTTCGCGTTTTGTAGAGAGAGAAGCTATAAGTAGACAAATATAGGTAGGAAGAGAAGGAGAAAGGTGTATTTAAAATGAGGATTACAAAGGTAAGAGTTTGGGAATATTTCAATTATTGGATTAGTGAAATATATTTTAATTTATACAAAAGTAATTAATTTATTTTTTGAAAATATTTCTATTTATTTATGAAGTTAACATCAATTTTATCTATGGTAGTTAGTATGGATCATGTTACCTTTTAAGTTAAGATAATCTAGGCTCATTTACTCTAACTTAAAATATTAAAATTAATTACGTTATTTAAATAATTGGCCACAAAGATTAAAATATATTACTTAAGTGGTACCCTATACTATGGATAGACTAACACTGATTTTGTTAAAAATTTGTATAGTGTCCTTTTTTTTGTAATAAATTGTCTATCGTAGAAAGACCTTCAATCACTTGATATATTAAGTTTGCAAAAAGCATTCTTTTTCGGTAGTGTACTTATTACGTCTATCTTATAGAAGCACACTTTATTTATTTTTATAAGTAAAGAATAATTGTATACTACTATTTTTTCGAACTGCATCTGTAACTAATCACGCTCAGTAGTGTTGAGAGGACTTGACGCATTTACATTCAGTCATAGAAATAAAGACAAACCAAATCAGTGGTCACATGGCATAGTGTGTGAAGCTCGCAATAGGCTGGATTTCCGGAGATGAGGGGGTCAAGAGTTGAATTTTGGAGGGATACACTTTGGGTGGCTTTTCGATTGTGGTATACCATTGTAGATCTCCCATCTACGTTTATGCTAATGAGTGTACATTTTCTCTTAATTAACCTGCATTTTGTCTTAATTAAAGCTTGATCATTTCTGCTCAACCAGTTTAAATAATCGGATATCCCTGGACTGTTGGCAAGACGCGGTGCACAAACAAAACTTTAGTGCGATGCGTTAGTATAAAATACGTATACAAAATACATTAATTCAAACACATATTTTTCTTTACAAAACCTCATCAACCTTTTAATTGTATATTGTAACACCACGAGTAGAAAATAGAGAGGTTCAGTACATCCACCACGAAGTTATTCCCTTAGAGACAAACACGAGATATATCAGAGAGTTTTAAACAATCTGTCTCGATATGTTGGGATATACGGCTCGCAGGAACGAACATAATTTGCAGTAGTTTTCTATGAAATTAGGATAGATCACCATGTGGTACTGATACATTTCGGAGTAATCAATCAAACTTTGAAGAAAAAAAACACGTTGATTATTCCAATATTATACATGCGGATTTGGATATCATTTTTCTTTAAACCAGAACTCGAGCGATAAGGGTGCCCAAAGATCATCAAATAATTTTGGAAAGTACGTTACTTAAAAAGTTTAGATTAAAACTCTTGAATCCCCTAATTGCTACCTCTACCTATCAGTCTGTAGTCTGTCAAGCAGGTGAAGAACAGAGACAAGGTAAATCTCTCGACCATAAGCCCCAACACTTTATAAGTTAGTTCGAAGCTTTATAGGCCAGACCAACTCTCGTTGGGTGATCCTCCTTCGCGGGGGAGGAGAGTTTGATCGACAGGGATCAAAACTTACTATTTGTGGGCAGACAGTCTTCACTAGGGGATTAAATGTGTTTGATCGACTTTTATGGAGTTCAAGCAAGGTATGATAACGACTCTTACACAATTCTGGGACTGCAGATTGAATAACACTTTTATTGACAGGTGATAGTAATTAAATGTTCCTACAGTTAGTTTTGTTTGTTTTGACTTTTACTGAATTCTAGTAGCCTTCTGGGATATTCTCACTTTAATTATATAATTGGGAAGGGTTAATGAAGTTATAATTCAGAGGAAATGTACTAGATCTCTAGGGGAGTTATCATGGGAAACCATTTAAGAAAGTAGCATCCTGTTTACAGCCGGATTAGTTTGGAAGTCTAACCTCCTTGTCACCACGGGATGAGTCTAACACCTGGTCCACGTGTCAAATGATGAAAATTCCACTAACCAGAGTATTAAACTCTTTTATTCTAGGCTCTAACTTTGGCTTATTGGCTCTAAACGACCTAATGTAATATACCGGAAAGTAAGATGATGAAGGATAGTCTTGAGAAATTAAATTATCACTCACTCAAAATAAATATAAGACTATATTATCATATAGTGTCGGACTGTACAAGAACGGCTAGTTGGCTAACGCCAACCAGAATGAGTGAATGGGTCCCCTAAAGGGTTTGGGGTGTATTTTTACTTTAGAGAAAGTAATAAAACATCCAGACCATTATAAACCCCCATTTTGAAGATTTGACCCCCCCCCATCCCCTTCCTCAGAGTAAAAGTGTTAATTGCTTTGTGACACGAGTACGAGAATGGGTCAGGGGGGCTGCAATACACGTGGTCACTGCCAAAGAAGTTCCACTCTTAGTTGAGGAAACACACGAATCCTAAACGGGTTCACCCGACGATGATTTAAATGACTTTGAGTATCCTATTGATTCATTTAAGCTAATAAATATCGTAACGCCAAATTTTAATGACCCTACTACTCCCAAAATAGCTCAATGGAAATAACATATTATTCAAGTCGCATAGCTTCAAGATAAACGCTTACCTTTTAATCCAAGTAAACTTTATCACCGGATACTACCTAGTGGTGAAATTATCCAGAGAAAATGACTGTCATATTCAGTAGACTTGTTCATAATGCTGTGGTAACTCACAAAAATGGTAAAACTCATTATAAATCAATAAGAGCAACTCTTCAAAAATGTAAGGGTCGTAGTCTTACGACTCGAAACCAAAATAAATTTATATATATATATATAATAAATATATATCATATTGTTTATTGGTTGACAGGTGAAAATAAGAAGCGAAGCATACTTTAGATAGGAAGAAACTTCAATAAACTGGCTTGAATAGAAGCCGACTATGACAATCGGTAGATGTAAAGTAATGCCTTTCTATCAGTAAGAAAAGAAAATCTATAGGGAACATAGAAAGAGATTTAATGGTTATGTTTTTTATACAACAAACTAATTAATAAAGTAATAAAAGTTGTTGGATCTTTTGGTCAATCTAATTTTGAGAAACCTTCGGGAGTCTGCCATTTAAAGATAGATTATAGATAGCGTACAGGTTGTGGCCATTATTGATCAGTTAGCGCTTTGCGTTCGCTTTGTGAGGAATGATAAGGTTTACGAAAGGTAACCACAATTAGTGGTATTAGATAATACTAGCGATAAAGTAATTCATGACTGTCTTGAGTTGGAGTTTATAAAATCGAATATTCAAATTAAAAAGTTGTAGCTTGTTCATTTGATTTAACGAGTAGCATAAAGGTAGGTACATACATACAACACCCTTCAAGCCCATTTAAAAATAAAAATATCCTTTTCTGATAGACACACATTTTTATTCCCTGAATTTTGTATTAACCGATTCCATTGCTAAATGTAATCTAGCCACACAAAAAAATGGGCTGGTCAAAAAGTCTTGTTTAATTAATTATTATTATTATTATTATTATCACCGCGTCTTACTACCCGTTCGGGCTATACGCACTTTAAATAATTAAATCTCTTATAATAATTATTATGGTGTGTAGATATAAAGCATAATCTTATATAATTTATTTTAATCAAACTGAAATTAAGTATAGTTAATTCGTGACCTTTGTTTATTTCTTGTAGATGTAAAACAAGATAGTGTTGACCATAAAACAACATTTTGAGCCATTAAATTACTTAAAAAAATGGAGCCAATAATACAATTTTCTAATGGCACCAACTATTTTAGAGTAGTTTTCTGTGACCTCTTAATAATTTTAGAAACGTAAACTATCTAATGGCGTAGCACACAAGTGAAACCTTTTTGGAGCAAATTAACAAAACAAACTAGTACCATTCCTTTATACTTCTCAAATATTGCCAAAATAAACCCCTAAAAGTTCAAAAGGTGTTTGGAGACAACACTTGTGTAAATACTCGAGATAGTTTTACAGAAATACGTATTCTAATATAAAAAATTATGATGAGAAATCGGAGGATAAGATTAAGAACCTTTACAATGTCCAATAATATAAAATTATCTATTTTGAAATTTTAGACGTTGATAAGACATTTTTTTCATACCACGACTTGTTAGTAGACTGCTAGTGGCAGGATCAAAATTACAAAGAAATGTCTGTACTTGAGGTAGATGATTTTTCGATTGATGCTTTTTGTTAAAATGGAAACGGCTTATATCAATATTAAAGAAATAGGTTGAATTGAGCACTCTTAACAGTTTGATAACCAGTATGCATTTTACTTTTGATCCCATTCACGCCGACAGCGTTGACATTATTTAACATTTTCATAATCTTAAACGCCCCAGCCTCGTTAAATATTTCACTCCTTATGGCATTTTCTCTATTTCCAGCTACTTTCCCTACATTTTCACCATATAATTGCTCAAAATAGTTTCTCCGTCTCTCTTTTATACCATTTTCAACCCACAATAGCTCATCACGCTCATTATGAATGCCATAAGTATTTCCTTTCACTCCTTGTTCCGTTCTCTTTACTCACTTCCAAACCAGCTTATTTCCTTCAAAATCATCATACCTATTGTGTATCGCAAAATGCATTAAAATACATAAACCCTCCACGATACTCCCTCGCAACAGTCAAGAAATAATGTATGGAATTAGGGCCTTTCCCAACTGCGGCCTTGGTCGTAAGCTATGTAATCTGCTTTGCAACCATGTATGAAGTATAGCATAGCACAATTGCTGTGCAAGCAAGTTGCTACCTTACAACCTCGACGGAGTGTACGTTAATCTGTTTATCATAGTTCATAGACAAAAATAATCAAACATATACCAATAAAATCGTATTGTTCATTTTATAAAATTCTGTATTTCATATTTCACGGAGAAAATTTTATACATAGACGAATCAAATTGTAGTGTTCTATATACATCTATATATAATGATTCATATCAAAATAATCACAAAGACCAGTAGTAACGTTAGGTTTTATTAAAATAATGATATCATAGTCCATGGCGGTAAAAATCATATAGAAACAAATAAAATCATAGCGTTCTACAAAATGTTGTACATCCTGATTTATGGAGATAGAAATTCTACAGTGACTAGTCCCATCGTAGTGTTCTAATAAAGGTTGTATATGTATTTCCTGGAGAAAATTTTATATATATACATACCCAATCACAACATTCTATAAAAATCAGTATACTATGGTTCGTGGAGAAATGAATAAAATATTGACCAGTATAAGCGTAACGTTTTATAAAAATCTCTATATCATAATAGAGCAATGCAAACGTAGCATTCTAGATATATAGTTATTTGGAATTGAAGTTTCAGGGTGAAGAGCTACAGGGTACCTCCAATAAACTTAAGTTCATTATTATTCCGGGAAAAGGCTTACAGCGTTAATCGATGTTTTTTAACTGCCAACTGTTGGTTGAACTGCGCCCACTAGTGGCAAACGAGGGTACCACTGCCTTTGTGTGTATTTGAACATTTAAGGGCTTAATTAAATTCCCCAACCGAGCATGGATAATTCAGTGGGTGAGTGAATATTGCATGCCGGGAGCCCAGCTTAAGTCCCAGTCTTCCAAATGAAATGTTATCTGCTCAAATCAATGATGTAGAAAGGATGGTAAGTAAAAACCTTCATCTGACAGCTTAAATTAATTACTTAATCTACTTTGATGTGCTTGCACGGAATGTCATGTGTAATGATAATGGTACCTTTTGAAGGATGGTATCAAATTTTATATATCTAAAATATGGCATATACTGGGGGCTCATTTGAAAACTTTCCACCAAAATATCTCGAAAACAACGCATTGCAGAAAAAATATTTTAAACAAAAGTTGTTTGGTTCTGAGGGGAAAGTAAGGTGATAACGCTAGTATCACCTTGAAAATGCAGGTACACTTCCTCTAAATGTCATCTTCCTCATCCTTAACACATTATCAGATTTAGTATTTATGTGCGTAACCCTAACGCGTAGTTAGACGTGGTGCTAATTTTGTTTATATACAATAACCATTAATATTCTAAATGGATTATTTGTATCCATATATCCATATATATTTAGTTTATATTGGACGTATAAAATTACATCTGTTTATAAATTAGACTAATTGTGCTTTGTATGGACGCTATTATAAAAAAAAAATCTACCTATTTCATACAAAAGTATTTGAGGTATTTAAAATAGGTTATAGAAGTGTACAAAAATCCCACAACGCGTAAACTGTTGTAGGTTTTTACTACAAACCCTGCGATTTGGACAAGTAATAAAATTGAATTTAAGTGTTTCTTCTGTTATACACGACGATTATTATTGCTTAATCGTCGTCATCTTGTCTAACGGCCCCAATTGGCATAGTCGAGTTTGGTAGTAGACCCATTAAACTGTATCACGCGTGCGGGAACTCTTGGACTGCTAGCTCTGTTTAGACGCCAATGAGGCGCTTGCATTGCAATCAACGCAAATTCGTAAGTGCTCTAATTCAATTAGCTCTGTAGAGTTGACTAGAAAACTGCTCTCACGCTTAATTCAATAAAGACGTCAAAATGTGCTTTAAGTGATAACTCCTCAAAAAAGTTACGTCAAATCAGTTCCTGGTATATCTCAATTAACTGAAAAGATACTTCATGTCTAATATATATGGAATGTATTTGGATAAGAGAGTCATGGGAATATATTTTTAACATTTACAAACCAGATTAAGGGGATGAGGCACATTTGGATAATGGGGAAAGGCCATTAGAGTCAAGTAAGCAGGCTACTTGACTCAAAACACGCCAGTGACCAAGATATATAAAAGTCAATTTTGTTTTGATTGGTTTTTAGGTTACGGAAAATGTTGGGGTTCAAATTTCAATCCGGTTTACTGAGTGTGTTGATTCCTAAACAGTGTCATACATTATATATATATATATATATATACGCAAATGAGAGTATATTTTATATAAAACTATACCTTCATCGCTCCCAGCTCAATCCTCGTTACTAGTACTTATATTATGTTCGTTTATAACTTGAAAGCTACTGAGTGCCGGTCTTATGACTACCAGATAAATATTGCTATTGGGAGGTTAAAGTTATCAACCAGATAAAAGTTATCAGCCACTTTACTGTTTTACGCGTCATATGAACTAAATTTATCTGCCAAATAGCTCTCTGTAGGATAAATATATTTTTATGCAGAACATGCAAAGTTGGTACTGTTTTTACTGGTGCGCGCATGCGTATAAGCGCTGCTGATAGCGCTACAACCTAGCGAGTGATGAGAACGCACAACATTTGTTAAACAATGGCGGCTAAACGATTGGGAGCAAGCAGATGCCGTAACGTGGGTGCAGAAGCTAAGTTGTCTTGCCAGTCCTAATTTCGGTGTCTGCCAAAATGTGAGCAATGGTTGGTTACAACGTTAACAAAATTTCATTTATTGTACTCACATTTAAATAACTTGTTCTTTATAACTATAACTCAACAAATAGCTTGTCAGTTTATATAAAAGTGAATTAAATGTTCTAACTTTATATTTAGACCCCGGTCTTGTGCTTACTAAACACGCGAGCCGAGATTTTAACCTAAAAACAGATTCTGGTTGGCGTAGCCTCATTAAAAACAACGCGTCACTATGGTAACGAGCATTTTAACTTCCAGATACAAGTTATCAGGTACTTTAACCTCAAGATAAAAATGTGATGGAGGTGAGTAGTAACGTAAAAGGCTACAAAAGTGTTTTAGGTTCACTATGGAATGACAAAAGTGAGGACTGCCACTTGTGCAGATACTGTTAATGACTTACGGAAATATCCTATGACGTAGATACCCGAATTCAAACTGTACCGTGGATAGAGACTAGCCCAGTACCAACAACATCTTTTTACTCACCCTATTCAATAGACAAGCTGGGGTCTCGTACAAAAACTACGATCACGTCACGGAACGACCTTGTTCATTCTCACTGCAATAAACTCTGTGTGGGAAGTCAGCGGTTTATTCAAATGTTTTCCTGACTAAAACAATCCATTTAAAGCGCGCATGCGCGAGATTGCCGTTCTAAGTGGATCCCTGTGCCTCGTGTGTCCGAAGTCACCCCCACCCCCTTGGCTGTATGTATTGACGGCGCTGTGCGCAGGCGCTGTGGAAGACGTAGTCTATGTGATTGGATATTTATGACCGCTCTATGATTTCATTCTTTCCGCCCATGTTTCCCCCTACTGAGCAGAACCAAATATAAGCATATGTTTAGCAATGTAAGGCACTCTTTGATGCCATATAGATGTAAGGCACACTTGGGCGCTATGTAGGTTCCTAGGATTATTATAACGTAAGTTATTGTAAAGGAAGGAAATTAATCTTAGGCCACGATCGAGTATATTTCAGGTTAGGGTTCAAATCTTGATGTAGATTATGTAAATTATTGTAAATTGATCCTTGGCCCCGATCGAGTATATTTCAGGTTAGGGTTCAAATCTTGGTGTAGGCTTTGCAAATTATTGTAAAAGAAGGAAATTAAGCTTAGGCCATGAGTATCCTTTATTCAGGTCAGGGTTCTAATTGTGGTTAAAAGAATCCTGTCTGTCCGGAGTTGTTAATAATCTATTTATTGATTGTGTTAGCGGTCAGATGACTTTAATTCTTTCTGCGCTTTATTTACAATCTTCTAGGACATATTATAAGTTAGTTTATTTATTGTATTAACAGTCAGATGAATTTAGTTCGTTGTTGCTATGTTTAAAATTTTGTGGGACAGATTAGATGCTAGTTTATTTATAATGTTAACTGACAGATTAGATGCTAGTTTATTTATAATGTTAGCTTACAGATGTATTTAATTCTTTGTCGCTTTATTTACAATTTAGTAGGATATATATATATATATGTGTGTGTTTATTTATTGCGTTAGCAGTCATATGACTTTAGTTCTTTACTTCTATGTTTACAATTTTGTGGAACATATTAGATGTTAGTTTACTTAGTGTGTTAACTGACAGATGTCTTTAACCTTTTGTTACTATGATTACATTCCTTTGGGTGTAATGAGGTGAATAGTTAGATCTATGAACTATCCGAACCTCCTAACACATATATTGTATCTGACATTAGCAAGCAAGTTGTTGCGAGCATTTTTCTTGCGTAGGCCTCTGACATTGAATTATAAGTAACTGCAAACTCTTATTACAGAACTTCCCTTTTTTGAGACTGTTATATATGTATAGGGAAGTAATGTACATTTTACCCTTGTTCAGTCTAGTCATATTTATTAGGGACGGCTCTCCTGTCAAACGACGAATAAGATATCCTGTAGTATTTCTATAAATGTAAGGAGCATTGTCTTGTTAGATATATCGGAGAATTAATATTTTCTCTAAGTCTAATAGACCATATTGTATATATTATTCTGTGTTAATATCCACTGTAATAAACTAGCCGTTGGGCAATATTAGTTACCTTCGCTTCGTTCTTGTGTGTACCCAGTCTTACTCATGGTATTTTTCCTTAGGCTTAGCTGTAATAATTCTGGTGATACAGGGGTCAGTTGGGCTTATATAGAACAGATCAATAAAGGTCCCTGGTGATTACTTGTCTTTCATATTGTAATATTGCAACTCACTAACTGTGGCGGTTGGTAGGAACATAGGTGGTACAGCTAAGGTACTGACCCCACAGGGAGTGTGGTTGAAAACATCTATCCATAACTGCATGCAAATGTAACTGAACGTATGGTACACGGCACATATGGACGTTTGAATTGATCGTATCCATGCATGCAGCAAAATCTATCTAAAGAGCTACATTGACGACCATGACTGATATCCCAATTACCTTAGAAGGCATCTCGATGATGGAGGGCGGTCGGTAATGATCCTTCATTTAGAGTTGGAGATTGACAATTGTTCGATTCTCATGTTAATGTGGAGGTGTCTCTAGAGCTGCGCAGTTTCATCAAATCCATTAAGTATGTATGCAAGTAAATCAATAAGGGTAGGGATCAAGGGACGTTTAGTATTAACTTGACCAATGATGTGGCACAATCTCAGTTGGTATTATTCAGGGTGTTATGCATTTAGCTGTCCATCTCTAAAATGGACAATGTGTATATTTTATTGCACGTAATGTCACTGATATCACCAACAATCCATGCAATACACCATTAATAAACTTCTTCAAATTGTGCGCTGAAGATCCTTATGCTATCAAATTATGCTTACTTACAATGAGGTTGCATCATATAACCTTAGGTGAATTAATAATTTCCAGTGCCAAAATCAAGTTATTTCTGTTAAGGAACTCCAAAGTAATTCTGGGTGATTTCCTCAGCCGGGTATATACCGTACACACGAATAAACCAGAGTGTTATTTATTAATTGAGATTGTGGTTTCATGTCGAAGTTTAGTAGAATGAAGCATACAAATCTTTTATGCGTGTTCAAAGTGTCTTATTACCCATTTGGTCTATCAGTTTAAGCATAGGAATAATTCTTTGGGTTTAAGTTTCATTGGCATCTATGAGTGTTTGACACTCACTCTAATTACCGGTGTAACTATAGGATGTTTGAAAATACATATTTACTCTATGACACTAACACATGACAGTTAATTAGAACACTTTCAAAACTACACCAGCTTACCCTATCTTGAGCTAATTTAATCTAGTCCCCCTCATCACACTCTATCCCTATCTAGAATTATTTCAATCTAGTCAATCTTATTACACCCTATCCATATATTGAGATAATTATACCCATTTAAGGGTACCGGGAGGCCCCTATCTTCCTTGTGTTAAATAATTGATTTTGAGGTAGGGAAGACCGGGGCTAGTTGTTACAGGGGCAAGTTGTTACATTCCAGTTTAAAAATCGTTCACTGGCAGCACCGCCTCATGAGTCATGTGTCTACTGCGTCTATACAGTGCGCAGTTGCTCCCGAGTCGACATTGAAGTTAGACTTGTTTTAGATTAGTTGTGCTATAAAAAGTGTTTCTGAGTGTAAAGAGCTAAAAAAGAATTCTGAATTTTATCTCGTTCAAACTAAGGTAACCTATTTAAAGTAATTTGATTAGTATCTCCAGCTTTTAATAGTTTTTAGAGCGTTTTACCAATTTCATAGATTGTTTATTTACTGAGTATTGAAACAATATTCAAAATAGCGTCAGGTGGGGCTAGTTGTTATATTTTATAAAGGGAATATTGTTACAGTGTATCAACTTGCCCCATTACCTTTATAGGATTAAAATACATTGATAAATATTTAATTATAGCCTCTTTTCCAACAGGAAACATGGCGCGAACTTACAGAAAAAAAACACTGATAGAGGTAATATAAGTATGGACATCTTAAAATCAGCAGCAGTGGATGTATCTTCTAGATGTTCTATCAGGCAAGCTGTTAAAACATATAATATTAATTTCATGACACTTTCTCAGTATTTTAAACGAATTAAGAAACAAAATGTGAACCATAATACAGAAATAAAATTAGGTTATGCTAAGCCTCATCCATATTTCTAATATTTCTCAGACAAGCAGGAAATATAATTGGCCGATTATATAAAACATAGTCCAAAGGTATTTTATGGATTGACCACTACAGATGTTCGTACTTTGGCTTACGAGCATGCGGTAGCTAATGAAATGAAAGTGCCAATGAATTGGTGTGAAGTTGTAAAGTCTTCGTGTGACTGGTTATCTGGTTTTCTAAAACTACACAAAACGCTTTCCATTCGGACTCCTGAGGCAACTAGTGTTACACCCTCTCTACGACTCGTTACTACCCCAACCATTATAAGGTAATAAAGGTAGAGGATATAAACTAACATACAAAAAAATGGAAAATGTAAAAATATGTTAATTCAACAAAGAGTAGTTTATTTTTAATCAATGACAATAGCGCAGATGACAATAAATGGTCTCATTATATCATAATGAGTTCTGTTGGAAATCATACTCGGAGTAAACAAACAACTTTACAAAATTCAAGTTGTGCAAGTATTTTAACAAAAAGGAAACATGATATCCATCACAATATTGATAGACCAGTCTATATGAGACAATACTACAGGGTAATTATTTATATGTGATACAAAAATTATAAGGGCCTAATGGGCACCTTGATATGGTTCCAAAGGTTTCGTAATGCACAGAAAACGATATTTAATATATAAAGAAAATTAAATGTTGACGACTACATTACAGAGTTTACATAAACGTGAGAGTTTGACTACCAGACATAAGCCAAACACCCACGGGACTACTCGATCTGACAGATAATATGGGACACACAGTTCCCAAAATAAATAAACAAAACTGAGCTGTTCAAAAGGAACTTACGTTACAAAGATATCCTAATTCAAGTTTCAAAAAGTTACATCACGTTACGTTAATTCTAACCATATATTCAAATACGAAAAGTTACTTTAAAAAAACGGGAATACTCTACAATTCCAAACGAATAAATATTTACATGCCAACTTCTAATTATCACGTAACTGAAAATATTTACGAGAATAAATACAAAAGCAAACGTCCAGCGCCCGAGCGGCGACATTTATAAGATATAGTATTTTAAATTTAAATAGACGATCAAATAATAAATATGATAAATTTTGAAACAGAAAATTTTATGTTAGAAAATTAAAGATACTAAAGAAGTTAGAGTTCATAACTCCACCCGTCTAAGCGACGAGTTTGATACATTTACAAGTCCTTCTCCAGCCATTGCCCAGCTCCATGACAATGATCAGTCGTTGATCGTCGATCGTAGAATAGTCAGTATTTGCATACTTGCATAGCCATTATATAGGGATTTCATTGTTATGATGGGGATACACAAACACACGCGGTGACGTCACGATGCCTGCAAAAAGCCACGTAGGCCATGTGGATGTTGATGAAAGTTTTTCTTGCTCCATTGGAATATTAGTGAATATCTCCAATCACACGATGTTTCAAAGGAGGTTCCTCTAGTATCCGCCAGAGGTCGGAAACATAGTTGTCTTCTAGTCGAAGAAGGTAGTCCTTGGTTCATTTCACGCTAGTACAGTCGTAGTGCCGGGACGCGTTTGTTGATACACCGGCTTTTCCTGCTCCAGTTGCCGGTCTTGGTTTACCGTGAGTCGTCCAGCCTAGCAGCATACTATAGACAGCAGATTCATGTGGTAAGTACGTGGAAAGAATATACATTACATTGGTTTGGATTGAGTAGCGAAACATATTGTCCAGCATGGTTATATTATGTCTTCTTAGCCTACAAGAACTACAACAGCGAACAATACTATTGTAGGGATCCTAAATTTAATTGATTTTATTGGGGCGGGTAGTATGAATTGAAGCGATACATCCATTAACGTTCGTAGTGGGCGTGGTCCCATTGGAATATTATACATCGTAATGTTACACTATCAGTAGAGCTACTGTTTTAATAGACATAACGTTAAAGTATTCCAAGGCAATTTGGCACAGGTCTATGAGAAGAATAAGTTTGAATGCCAGAATGTGTGGAATATTGATTAAACTGGAGTGACAATCGTTCAACAACCATCGAAAGTAATTGCAGTTAGAGGAGCAAAGCAAGTAGGAGCAGTTACTTCCACCGAACGCGGGACATTAGTGACCCTTGTTTTTGCTGTGGAAACAACATCCCTCCTCTTTTTATTTTCCCTAGAAAATATTTCAAAGAACACTTTGTGGCTGATGGTCCTCCAGGATGTATAGGAGCTGCCAATCCAAACGGCTGGGTTACGCATGTTGAATTTCTGACTTTTATGAAGCATTTTGTCAAACACATCAGATTTTCCAAGGATCATCCTGTGCTGGTGGTTTTGGATAACAACATTTCTCATTTGTCAATATACTTCTTAAACTATTGCAATGGTAACGGCGTGTTTCTGTTGTCGTTCCCTCCACATACCTCACACCGACTCCAACCATTGGATCGTTCTGTTTATGGTCCTTTCAAAAAATATTTTAATGCTGCTTGCGATGGTTGGATTAAGAACAACCCCGAAAAGACTATGGTAATTTATAATAGTCCTTCAATTATAAATATTGCACTACCTAACGCAGCTACACCCAGAAATGTTCAAGCTGGGTTTGAGTCAACCGGAATTAGTCCATTTAATAGGAATATTTTTAACGATGAAGACTTTTTCCCCGCTGCAGTGTCAGATCATCCTAGATTAGATGAACTAAGTGCTATTTCTGGGCTATTGTCTGTGGGAGATAAAGGTAGGCTCACTTTCATAAATGACGAAACTTCGAATCTTCCTTCCACAAGCAAATCCAACAATGAAATGTGTTTTCTCCCTTTTAATAGTGAATCTAGCAATAACATAGAGCATCTCCCCTCGGCTAATGAATCGAGCAATGAAGTTTTAACTCAAACTTCTAATATTAAGGATTTTGAACATTTTCATTCCAAGACAACTCCTATTAGTTCTGATACCATGATGCCTGAAGATAAGATTAAAAAACTATCTAAGATACATATTAGTCCACAAGATTTGTGTTCATATCCAAAAACAGGAGAACGTAAAAACCCAAACAAAGCGCTGAGCTAAGGTGTCGCATTTAAAAATTAGGCTACAACTATTTTATGTTGATTATATATATTAGTATGTCCTAAGTGCCATACACTATAGGCCTATATACCTATAATTATCACATATTTTTATTAAAGGAAAGACTTTTGTTTTGAAATTCTGTGATAAAAATAATATAAGACTGTCCAAACTTCTTTGCATTGTTTATAATTAATAATTAAAATGTTTTGTAACAATTTGCCCCTTACATGTAACAACTAGACCCTTACTGGGGCGCGTTGTTACAGTTCGACTTTAGTCACTTAAACCTTATTTGTGGGGAACGTGTGTGAAATATTATTCTTTAAAAATATGAAAATGCTAGCCAAACAATTTGTGCTTATGAAACTTTTGTCATTAATTTGGATTTGATAGATGTTTCTGATTTTAAAATTTTCAAATCAATATTGTAACAACTATCCCCGTTCTCCCCTACACTTTTCTCAATACTAATTCGAGATAGAAGCAGAAAATTTTTACTAGATATTATTCAATCTATCTTTTATACTTCAACACGGGGTTTTTCAAAAATATCTTTTACTTTTCAAATTGGATTTTTTTTATTCTAGTCAAATAATTTAATGTATTTTTTTAGGTAAATAAATACATATTTCATCTTAAAAATTATAATTTATTTTTCAAATTCCCTGTGTTAAAGTTAGGACTAGTATAAGAATGTGTGATAAATATTTCAGAATTTGAATTAATAGAATCTGAGAAAAATTTACCTAAGCTAGGTAAAATTTAGGTTTGAGTAAATTGCTTTTGAAGATAAACTTTAAAACATTTGTAATAATATTGTAATATTAGCTTAAATGTTCATGTATTTATTAATTGATCAATTGAAACCCTAGTAGTAACGCTTTTTATTTGATTCTTCTATTAATAATGTGAAACATTTCTGCAAAACGACAATGCATACATCTGATTTGTGTTTTTTTCTTCCACTTCCTAGTGGATATTAATACCATGATATATATCATTGGAAAGGGAAAAAAACTTCTCTATCTAAAGCTATTAAAAACAAAAATCTAATATTTTTTAATTTTTTTCGATCTGGTCCTCTTAAACTAAATACAACCTATTCCTATTTTGATCTAATCTGATCCAGTCCACCTTATTACAGCTTATCTTTAACCTAGAAAGTTATATCAAGTGGATATCACTACACCCTATTTTGAGCTAATTCTACCCAATTTACTTCATTACACCCTATCGCTATTTTGAGCTAGTTTTATTCAGCCCAGCTTATTTCACATTAACCCTATAATGTTATAGTCCTATCCAGTCCAGCTCATTACACCCTATCTCTTTCATCCCCATTCTAATATTATCATCCCATCTGGGTCTAGATCTTTCCAATGTCCTCTTCCCATTAGCGTTGCTCGCCAATGTCTTGAACGCGTTTTTTTTTTATCTTCTTCCATTTCTTTGCATGCCCTGTTTTGAAAATATATGTGTTTTAATTAGTGTAATTCACACAGTCCTCAAACCTTCTGCAGGAACAGGGTCCAAAGCGTCAGCTCATCTAGTTCTATTTTGTCAATGACGACAGGTACTGGCTTCGAATAACGAAAACTGCGTGTATTTTTACTCTAACTTCTACCTTACCCATCCCTACCCCGTTAATGTAAGTATTCGGAGAGGACAGACACGTTGAAAAAAAAGAAGAAGATATCTTTCAAATTTTGTATTTCCTTCAAGTAGAATGAAGATCTTTTCTTTTTACATCCTTTAGTGTTTCTATCCTGTGGCCTGGGTTAGTTTTTTTTTAAATTCAAAACATATATTTTCCACTTCCGGCTGGCTAGGTCTGTCGTAGCTTCATATGCCTTATAATCTAACTTAAGACTAGGACAGGCAAAACATCCAGTCCCCAGTCGTTAATTCATCACTGTGAAAGGGTAAACCCACATCCCACAAATGATAAACTTTTCAGCCATGATGGAAACCGAACTCGGGACTCTTAGTTCAGTAGACAGATACGCTACCAACTGAGCTAAGAAAGAAGACGAATGATAGAGTAAGTAATAAACAAATATAACTTTTTAATTATCATGTTCCAAGATACAATTATTAAGTGTTTTATCTATAAAGTAATTAAAATAAAGCTTTGTTTGAGAAGATGTTCACTTTGTTAGCGAGGAAGTGTTATGGAAGAATTATAATTCTTAATCACGTGGGGGGAAAGTTATGATTTAAAAAAGACGAAATAAACCTTCTAAAAATACATCTCTTTAACCATATTTTTGAATAAAAGGTTAATATTTATGTAGAAACCTGAAATTGGATGTTTTCTAGCTTTAAGTTTAATTGTTATTAATGTTAAGTCTTATCTACATTCCAAGAAAAATTTTGTTCCATAAAACAATAAAACTAGATTTACTACTCGACTGCTCTGTCTAAACACTTATTTATCTGGGTAATATATTCTAAGCATAACCAATTATCCAACAAGTAGTATGGAACTATGTAATTTGTTTTCTTGAGTTGCACAAGCCGACGTAAATGTAATTAGCTACAACATTCTGTATGTTATGTTGAAACTATCATTCTACGTTAATATGCAATCAAGTGTACTGCAGTAGTGCACACCCAACAGTAATTAACAAGTAATCTCTGAATTATTACGTATAAAATATTTGATGAAGTTATGTATTATATTAGGTTCAGTATGAGAATGGAAATATTAATTTACTAGAATTCTAGCAGTTCTTATGATATAATAAAATTGTGAATACATTTTTAACGAAAAAAGCATTTATGATACATACTTTAACCTAGATTTTGTCAAGTTTAATAGATTACACTTTCAAATTTGTGTTACTAAATATAGTCTCTACATAGAGAATATTTACGATATTTTCCTGAAAGCTGTTTGCATATCTTGTTTACCACCGTAACATTGTTCCATTCCGGTCTACTCTAACAGGTCTAGTGCGTTATTTCATTTTTGGGAGACCTGTTGGATTTAATTTAAGAGATTACTACGTTTTCCATGATTTATATTATTCTCAATTAAATTTTTACCTGATGAATGATGATTGTATCTACTACTAGCAATCCCACATGTCGTTTCCCGTGACGCACTGTGGTATTGTGTTAGAAATAGCCTAATTAAAAAGCTAGTTAAAAATTCTGCTTCTAGGTGCATTTGGCCTCACGTACACCTATGTTAAAAATTTCAGATCTCTACGTTCCGTAGATTTGGCTGGGCATCGCACACAAACAAACAAACACACAGACAAACACTTCCTTTTATACACTAATATTATAAAGAGGAAAGATTTGATTTTTTTGTATTTTGTTTGTAATGAGGAATAAATAAAAATTTTAAAATAAAATTTAACCTATGTTACTCGCTGATAATGTAGCTCTATATTGGTGAAAGAATTTTTAAAATCGGTCCAGTAGTTTTTGAGTTTATTCATTACAAACAAAAAAAAAAAATCAAATCTTTCCTCCTTATAATATTAGTATAGATAAAGAAACATGTCAAAAGCCTACCAGGTGGGCCTTAAAAAAACCTAAGCTACAAAGAAGTAAGGTACAAAATTAATATCAGATAAGAATTTAGGATTAAATTACAATCTTAAATATTACTTTAAACTTTATTTTGATTTATAGATATATATATATATATTTATACATTTATATATATATATATATATATATTATTTTGTTAGTGTTAGCTCTAAAAAATGTCGGAATGTCCTACGCTGCACTCTAATTGCGTAAAATTTTGACTAATTGTATATCAAATAAAACTTATTTTAAGTGTGTGTGATCTTTAAATTACATTTATTGTACTTTAACTCGTAATTGTACGTGGTATTTTACTTGTATCATAAAATATTTTAATAGTTATCAATAAAAACATTATATCTTTAATTATTTTTTAATGTTTTATAAAATATTCTATAGTAAACTTTTTTCGTGTCTTCACTCGCATTCATTATTATTATTATTATTATTATTATTTAGCACCGCGTCTTACTACCCGTTCGGGTTATACGCTTTAAGTACTAATTACGCTAATGGATTAGGAATTAGGAAGATTTAATTAGAGGAAATGAACTCGCATTTGTGGGAGGGAGAGTGGAAAACCATTTAGGAAAAACCACCCCCAGTTCACCCGACCGAGATTCGAACCTCGATCTCCCCGTCCTCAGCAGTCGAGCTCAACACGACTAGAGCGTTAGCCAACTACGCCACCGAGGCGGGTCACTAGAATTCAATTCGGATTTCGGATGTGTTAACTATTTTCAATCGAATCATTAAAATGATCAAAAACACCATTTCAGAAACGAGTGAGGGAAGGAAATGTTTATATTATGTCGATGACACCATCCATTAAAGAGTACCTGTATTAAGGAAACAAAATAAGTTATTTTCTTTTAGGCAGTCCTGGCATCAATATTTTCTCGCTAATGCGGAGAGAGTGTTTCAATGAACACCAAAAGAGATATTGAAAATGTTTGCATTACTTGTACTAAGATTCTCTTTCTCTCTTATATGGACGCGTTGTTGCAGTGAGCACCAAAATAAATAGTTTAAATTTAATATTTAAGAAACAAAATTAAAGTTAATTTACAAGAAAACCATGAAATAACAAAAAAAACTAAATTTAAGAAATTTAAGGTGCAAATGCAAATATGACTCGAACAAGTGATCCCTTAAAGGGAGGTATTATTGCAATAAACACCAAGTTAACTAGTTTAAAACTAATAATTAAGCTACTAGGTCACACCAATTTAATTTACACAAAAAAAAAAACTATAGAAAATTGAAAAACTGACTAAATTTATTACGCAAATGCATTAGTAGGTAGAGGCATTGTTTCAATGAACACCAAAATAAATAATTTTAAAAAATTTAAGGAGTCGCGTCAAAAACCAAGTAGCTCCACATTTGGATGAAAACGAGTTAAACATACCTTCTTGCAGCAAAAAAACACCTTTATTTTGGTACAAGAACCAGGTAGCTCCATCTATTATTAATGGTTCAAATATAACAGAAGGATTTGCAGCGCTATAGTTTTAGTGCCAAAAATCAGGTAGCGCCAGCAGTTGCTTTGTTAATGTTCCCAAATAGTTACTAGGATACTCATTTGGTGAGTTTTAGTTTACATTATTGGTGATATAAAAATAGTGCACAGTCATGTTATTGGTTTCCTTGTTATAAAACTTGTAATAGTGTTTATAAAATAGCTGAAGAAAGTAATAGAGATAATGTGGTGGGTTCAGGAAACAATTATTTACCATACTATGAAGATAAAGATGAACTATCTGAAGGAAAAAACACAATTCAAAAGTACCTCCACCAGATTTATGGTTTTACAATCAACTTACAGCAGATGAAACACACCCAAATGACACTTCTTAAGATAATGATTATTAGTATGTCTATATCTCCTTACCGAGGATTGGTAAAATAAATGCATATAAAATTTACACAAGTGTATATTTAAATGTATTGTTAATTATTGGACATTTATAAATGATGTCAATTAAGTTTAAAAAAAATATTATTTTGGGTCAAAAACCAGGTAGCTCCTAGTTAATTTATTTTTAATTGATAAGCAATTGATGACATTTTTTTTTTACATAAAGGTGGAAATATGTCTTAAACCCTTTTTTATCCAATAAAAGCTGCATCTTCTTCTTTATTTTTAGATTAAATTTTTAAAACAGTTCTTTTTTCTCTCCTGAACAATTTTATATATTGGAGCTGCACAGTTTTTGACGCTACCCTTTCAATTTCTATCCATGAAAGAAAAATATATGTCTTAATTTAAGGAAGCACTCTATAGTGAGTTCCTTATCCCACCAAACAAAATTGTGATTTTGGCTATTTACCAAGCAGTAAGCAAGACTTTTAACTCGCAGCACTAGCCCATTCGACACAGCCGACAACTTTAAATGTAAGAAAATAATTAAATCTACTAGAAAACTGTGCTTTATGCACGTACGAGGATTACCGGAGAGACATGAACTCCATACCCCCCCCCCCTCCTCCCAGTGGTCGTTTCAAGCGTCATTATTTATACCCGTGCTAAGCAGCCGCGAAGTATGTTTACTGCCTACGCTTAGTTTCCACGACACTGCTTCGCTCATTGATGAGATAACGTAGAGGTATGTAGCTTACCCTATTGCCGGAAAAGAATGGAGTGCAAATAAAAAGTCTCGTCTTCATCTGGCGAGTACTTTTTAATTTTACCGCCAACAAATAAACTAATGGACAAACATACAAAAATTTAAAGTATATTATTTGGTTCTAATCGTTTATACTATCAAAAAAATTCGAAACTGCAGACTTAATTTAGAGTCCTATTATATACGTATGGATATTAATAAAATCTGAACCAAATGAACATATAAATTTGATTTGACAGTACAGGGACAACATTAATTGGGTTAATTTTATGTTTTAAAAGATATAGTTAATTTAAAGTTGTTTTAAGAATGAACCCTTAAATATTATGTGAATCTAGTAGAGCAAGTAGGTAAAGACAATTTCCCTACTTAGTTTAAATAAAATCATAAAATTTCGTTATAAATCTTATTTTAATTATTAATTGTATACTGTGTGTTATGCACTACTTACAATAAAACATTAATGAAAACATTTCTTTATCAAACGCATTGGCTGATTTCGTGCAAACTTGTTAAACCTCAAAGACACCGCCATGGTGTATATATAGTTCACATATGTGACCCTTCACTAATAGATCATAAAATTTAGGAAACAAATCAATTAGTAGATGTTTTAATATTCAAAAAATAAAAATTTACTAAAATTTACCATACACTCCACAAATGAAGCATGTATTCGCTCAAAACAGGCTTATTAAATTGTCAGAATATGACATATAGAATTGTTCTTCATCAATAAGCAATTGGCGTCTAGATCTTAGCTCCAGAGAACCTACAAAGTAAAATGTTTTTTTCTTATAAAATAACATAAAGCACAGATAAACTGTATTATTTTACTAGAGGCATAAAACAATAAAAACAAACTTTGGAAAATGGAAAACAAGACATAAAAGAGTTTACAATGGTAATGATGATAGTAATAATTATAATTTTATTATATACATGCAAAAAGGTTGTGTTATCAACATTTACTTACTCAGTTTTTTGGTTAATAATAATAATAATAATAACAACAGAGAGGACCATTCTCATATACCTATAATAGAAAGTGTATTTGTATGTGTGTGAGTGTGTGTAAACCATAACACCCCTACACCAAGACACCTAACGTGCTGAAACATGCCATACGTATTTAGGAGGGGGTAAAGGTGTGCAACTAAGGGATATTAAAAAAAATATTATTACATACATTGCGAGACTGACATATCAAAATACATGAACGCCATTTATTCTTTTTGAAACCCGCCTCGTTGGCGTAGTTGGCTCACGCGCTTGTCGTGTTGAGCTCGACTTCTGAGGACGGGGAGATCGAGGTTCGAATCTCGGTCGGGTGAACTGGGGATGGTTTTTCCTAGATGGTTTTCCATTCCCCCTCAACGCAAATGCGGGTTAACTTCCTCTAATTCAATCTTCCCAATTCCTAATCCATTAGAGTAATTAGTACTTAAAGCGTATAACCCGAATGGGTAATAAGACGCGGTGCTAAATATTATTATTATTATTATTATTATTATTCTTTTTGAATATAGCGCACAATAAAATATAAAGCAGGATTAAGTTAGAGAGGAACATTTAGAACAGTTATAAAATTTACTAAAACCATTATCAAACGTTCAAATTATATATTATACAATAGAATGATAAAATAATGTGCCATCAATGTTTATAACAAAAAAAATATGTTTGTGCTTTCTAAAAGCTTATTTTTATCAACTCATACCACAGTTTTTGGTCAGCTTCATAAGCAGGGGAAGTTCTCAAATAGAAATACGAATAGAAATTAAAGGAGATATCACAACTTGAAATCCAGATATAAATTACAGGAGATATTTCATTAGAAATACAAAGATAAATTACAAAAGAATATATAAAAAGAGGTTTAAAATAATTTGATTGGTTGTTTAGATTCTACACTACAATGTAAAAAGTTTTTTCATTCGCAAATAAAATGTATACAGTTAATATTCCCCATCTTTATTTAATTATACCTTAAGTTGACATAAATACCTATTCAGTTATGAATTACTCTATTTGAAGGTCAGCAATAAGCTACAAAATAGCAAATGATATAATACCCATATAAATTAAATTAACAATATATTTGGAACTAACTCGCCTCGGTGGCGTAGTTGGCTAACGCGCTGGTCGTGTTGAGCTCGACCGCCGAGGACGGGGAGATCGAGGTTCAAATCTCGGTCGGGTGAACTGGGGGTGGTTTTTCCTAAATGGTTTTCCACCCTCCCTCCACGCAAATGCGGGTTCACTTCCTCTAATTCAACCTTCCCAATTCCCAATCCATTAGCGTAATTAGTACTTAAAGCGTATAACCCGAACGGGTAGTAAGACGCGGTTCTAAAATATTATTATTATTATTATTATTATTTGGAATTAAGGCAGTATCTTAGGGATCAAGAAATTTTTCACGGATACAGTACATACGAAAACCTAGGGGTTTGCGCTTTTGTCATTTTTAATTATTCTTTTACATACTCTATTGTAATCCTGGCATCATAGACCATCTGACCACCGGTGCTTGCGAGTAGCTCCGAAATTAAGACACCCAAACATTTTAAACGTTGTATTCCTATCTAAGGAAACCTGAAGGTGTACCTTAAGCGTTTTTCTGTTTTCAAGATATAATCCTATATATTTAATGAAAAGCTGACGTTTTGTACCAGTTTATCATCAGATTAGGTTTTGACCCCAAGTTCAGGTATGCTCAAAAACCAAGACAAACGGAAAGCTGAACTTCGGCCAATGTTTACGTATCTAAAGAAAAGTTAGGATGCGTACCTGAGGAATTTTCTGTTTGTTTGAGCTTGACGCCTTAAACCACGTGACCAGTGAAATGGCTAACTCCATAACCAAGCGATATAGTAAGTGAAAGCTTGGCGTATGTAGTACTTAAGAATGAGTACATAAGTTGGGTTTTAATTTTATATCTATAACGAGCTTTACACCTTTGACTGTGTGACCACCTAGGCGTACTTAAGAAACATTAGCGTGTACTACTCAGAATGCCTTAGACTATAGGACGTTAATACCAATAAACTAGAAAAATAAGTCTTCAAATTCTGTGAGTACTTATGATGTACATATCGAGTATAATTTTTTTAAACTTCCACGTGCGTCGAGAGGCTGACTCATTATGGAGGGAGGGAAGGGCACGAGAGAAAAAGACAGTGTTTCTCCATTTTTTATGCTAAACAATTTTTTGGCAAAAATAAATAAAATATTGCTCCATTACAAACATATAATTTAATATTTTCCACGTGGTGAGCTCAACAGTTCTTAAATATCTCTCAAGGGTGTCCTGGAATTTAATGACAACTTTTTCTCTTCATTTAAAAGGTTTGTTAGCTAATACCAACACGCTCATGGCAGATATCCAAGAACTGTTGATCTAAACATGTGAGGAAAATTAAACTCCATGTCTGTACTGAAGCAATATTTTATTTATTCTGGCCAAAAATGTTTTGTCATAAAAACTTTTAAAAAAACCTTCATCTTTTCTAGAGTCTCCTTCCATCCCACTTTATAATGGGTGACCGACCATCAATGCATGCAGTTAATAAAGCCTAGAAACATAAAACTCAAAGATTTTATATGATTTGACGTAAATCGGATAGCCATTGTTTATGCTTATACAAATAATGCAATCATCGTGTGATTACCAGTGTGTGTACTTCTAAACCAATGAACATATGAATTTAAAACCAGGCACTTATTTTAATTTAGGAAAAGCTGTAAAAATGTGTCTTAAGTGATTTTTAGCTTGCATATCTATTGTAATCATGACGACCTAGACTGTGTGACAATTGGTATGGGTATCTTTAAGAAAAATTGTACGACACAATCGCACAAACCTTCTCATATAGTAATTTATATCTTGGAACAAAATTGTCAATAATTAATTTCCAGTTAACTATCCAAAAACAAGTCTTCCTCAGGTAAAACATACAAAACAACTTGTCCACAAGAAACACTATTCGTATGTAAATTTTAAATAAATTGTTGGACAATTTAAAACGATTTCAAATATAAAAAATTCCACTATTTGTAGACAACTTTAAAATTATTTTTATTTTTAAAAATAAAAGTATATTTTTATTTATCATGAAAAATATTTCTCATATAGCCATTTTGAAATATATCTTAAGGGCCATTTTATAACATTTAAAATGATGTAAAAACTATTAAATGTTAGCTACCATTAAATTAATCACTCTCAGTATATCTGGCTGGGATTCCAGCCCCGACCTCCCAATCCCCGATAGACCAGATCAGGCGTGGTTGAAAGCTTGTCCCACGTGCTCACTGATGCGGGCGACTTCTTAATTAAAAGTATATCAGGTCTACAAACATAAAAACATAACACAACTATAAATCTAGTATTTATCGGTGACCTGGCAGTAGTGGTACTGACCACCTGGCCCACCCCCCCCAGGCTACCCCCTAGGCTATCAATTAGTCTACTTTCCACATCCGTATGATTTACCGTTATTTCCTAGCTAGGGTGATGACC
>CABEEJ010002435.1:0-31495 GCA_901482245.1 Timema douglasi
CATTTTGGGCTAGCCACATGGAGAAAAAATTGAGCCAGTTCTATCTAGATTGTCTCCTGCCAGAGCTTGTAGATCCAAGACGCAGACGGTCCGTGCCGATTTGAAATCCACTTTACATAACAAAGGCTATTGAAGACAAACAAAAGGCTGACAAATGTAAGGCAATGGCCCTTGAGAATTCCAATTCAAAACCTAAAGTGAGGCGAAAGCTTTAGCTATTAGCCTTCCAAACGCAAATATTGAGCTAAACTCCCCTTACCTCAATTTTGACTTGTTTTTTAATCGTGTCGTGATTATGTACTAAAAAAACAAAAATATATAATCTCTAAAATTATGAATAGTTATACAATTAAAATTGTCGACTGTGTTTGTTGAAAAGTTAGCTAAACTAAAATGTCTTATATTCTATTGTGATTGTGATCGTCTTATAGTGTTATACATAAGAGTGTGTCAAATAAATTGCTATTTGCTTCCCATAAAATTATTTAAAACAATTTTTTTTTAAACTAGTTAATAAAATAATCACAACATTTATAAGTGGTCAAATGCGGGTAAATGATTGTTTTGAGGCATATATAGACATTTAAAAAAACTTTTATCCAACTATGTTTTTAAATTTCATATAATAACTATAGTATAAAGAGAAATATAGTAAATATATTAATGTGAATGTGTTCAATTCGTTATTTTATAAAATTACTGGTGAATGTATAGAATCATCAAAAGTAAAAGTAATTTACCAGTAATTTTTTTAATTTTCCTATTCACTTTGGTGAAAGTATGAAACATCAACGGTATTTTCTACATCTACCATTGATTTTATAAAATATCTAAGGTATGCTGAATATATTATAAAACATAACTTGAAACTAACCTAACCTTTACTTAGCATATTAACATTCACCAGTGACTGATGGTAATTTTATAAAATCACCGGTGACTATAAAATTTTCAGCGATTGAAATAATACAGAATTTTTTTACATTTTCTAACTGAACAGTGGTTTTGTAGATTCACCCAATGTAAAAAATACATAAGGCAGGAACAGATGAATAAAGGCATCTGATTGGCTGAGCGTGAGTCACTCAGTACACAAGCCAGCTCGTTAATTATATTCTCAAAGTTAATGGAAGATAATCTCAGTTGTTAAAAATCAGGTAATATGTTGGAACTTTAAAGAATAAATAAACCTTAAAAATACACACCACTGTGCAATAAACATTGTTACTCTACTTATTAAAAATAAACGGTACGGACGACGGTGCACTACACAGTCTTTCTCCCTCTCTCATCCTAAAATGAACATATTTACTAAAAGCTTGTAAGTTGAGAAACAAAATAATAGATTCCCCATATTTTTACAGAAACACTCCACCAAAGGTCATAAAGGAAATAATATACACTGACAGCTATTTAATTCCTTACTCCATAGAATTAGGTTATTTGGAACAATTACAGAAATTTAATAAAAGGGGAACATCATTGTCCACCAAAGAGCACAACAATCAATTTCATATTTAAAAGATCTCTAAATTTATATTTTTTATTTTTAACAATACAAAAAAAAAATACAGCTATAAGTTTTCTCATATCTCAAATAGTAGCGGAGAAATGATCAAAATTCGAAATTAACACTTATGTAAAGAACCTTAAAATCACTTTCATAGGAAAAGGAAAATTGCCATTTTGTTTGTAATATTAAAAAATACAAAAACATTAAACAAAACACTTTGCTCTTCACTAAATATTAAAATAAAATAAAGATGTGTTTGTAATAATTTTCAAAACAATTTGGTGTTTTAACTTTTATTTATATTTTATTTCTAGAAAAAAAATATTTATTTAACTTATTTTGTGTGAGTGAACTTATCTAAACCTATGCAAGCTAATATAAACATCCTAGAACAAACCTAAATACACTTTAATTTACTTCAACCAAATAAAACTCTGGTAGTCCGAGATTCCGGATAATCTGATCAGGGGGCCATTTATTGGCATTCCTTTACCCCTTTCTTGAGCTAGACACATAGAGAGTGCCCCATCAAAATTGGCAAACAATTACTCTTTCAATGTTCGCCAACTATTTAGAGATTTAATCAATGTTGAGGAACCAAACAATTACATTTTAGAATCCTTTTTCTTTCTGTCACTGTGGTTTTTCCTACTACAAACTTCTTAGCTAGTTTAGTCGCAATTTTACAATTACCGAGACATTTTAAAACTTCCATTTTTTTCCAATAGGCGTGTCCACAGAAGGGCCCAGGTAGGCCCCTCTTTTGTTTCTTCAAATATTGTGTTCAATGAGGCAGGCACATCACAAACACACACACACAAATGTAAGAAATCATTACTTTGTGTGAGAAGGATGCATATAATTTTTATTAGATTTTAAAAATAGCTCTATATAACTTCTAGAGTCTTCTAATTTGATCACTCCTAATAAAATATTAAGATATGGAATAAAAAAATCCGGGAGTGGACTACTCTAAATAGCTCCCATAAAGAAAAGCTAGATTTAAATATAATCTTATGAAAAACTTAGGGTCAGTAGTGGTGGAACTGAGGGGTAATGGGGGCACTGCCCATGGGACGAATTAGCCACCTGTGGAAAGAAGTCACTCCCTCCTAGATACATTTCAAACACCCCGGCACTATTGAATATTGAATGTGGGGAATGCCAGGCCTCCACCGTGGTTCGGATTCCACGTTAAACTGTAGGTCCTCCATTTCAACTCACAATCACCCTACCATTACACATTAGCGTAAGTGCGTGTAACCCAAACGGGTAGTAAGACGCGGTGCTAATCATAATATTGAATATTAAGCTAAAATATTGCCTTAAATAAAACTATAAATGGTTTCTAGGTTCATTAAATTTTCAAAAATTAACTGAAGAAGACCACTCCATATAACTTCTAGAATAATGTAACTGTAAGAAAAAAATCAGTTGAGCGCATTTAAATAGCTTCTAGGGCCATCTAAATAAATCAATAAATCTAGGCAAGGGCCACTACAGATAAGTTTAAGATTGTTGTAATTTTGAAGAATTTTCTTGCGATCAACACTACTAATGGTTTTTGAAAGCCTTTAATTTGTAAAAATATGCCAGTACTTAAAAAAATCCAGAAGAGGTTAATTTCAAATAACTTCTAAGCAGATCCAATTTTCAAAATATTGCCGAGCGAAGACCACTTGAAATCGAGAAAAATTCAGGCGAGGAGCAATCGCTCTAATAGGGTAGGGATGAGAAAGGAATGATTTTATAGTTAGTCTACACGCATTCGCGTGGAGGGAGAGTGGGAGTTTTTTTTAAGAAAACCCACTTTCAATAAACACGACTGGGATTCAAACCTGTATTTCTCCGCTAGCAGCAGGCCAATCTAACACGAGAGTGATGCCTTAGACTAGTCGACCAGTGAAGTGGGTATCGATCCTTACATTTTTTTCTATACTTAGCACCCATACTTTATATAAGCGAATGGTAGTACAGTTTCCCTTCAACTTTGGTTTGTAAAATACGTTATAAACAATAATTAATATCAGCTTATTGAAAATACATAATTCATTAATGAATTAGACTCCCTTTGGTTTGTGCTTGGTTTGTTTAGTGATGACTGGTGTGGGAATGTCTTGTGTGTCAGCCAGAGCGAGTTAACAGATGGGAGTGGCCTAACCAAATCTTGGCTCCGCCCCTTTTAAGTGCAGTGTTCCGTCCAGAGATAGTTTTAGTAATAAGGAGCGATATTTTAACGTTACAGCCTCTAAGTAGATAACAAATTACTCAATAATTAAGCTTTGGATTTTACATATTTTTATAGTAAATTGGTCTTAAAGAATTTAAAAGTTTTACCTCCTTTTATAAAAAGTCAAAACACTGCGTTATTACAATTTTTAGGCTGTGTCAAAAATAGTCAATTTTAGCATATTTTCACAAATGATAAAAAATAAAGGAAGTAAAAAACAAAAAAAGTTAGAAGCAGGTCTAAGTTTTACATCCTTCCCTTATAAAATAAAATAAGTCCCTTGTTCCTGTGATGTATTGACAAGGGTGTATAGGCTAAGAAAGTTGGTCATGCAAACCAGCAAACACATTTCTCTGAAATGGGCTCTTAATAGTATTGTAATGGTTAAAAATGTATAGGCTTACTAAATTAATTTAATTTAAAAAAACAAATTCAATTTTGATAAATATGCTTTTATGAATCATCCCCCCCCTTTTTTATAGCTTATATATTGTTTTCCTACATTTTTGATTTAGGGCCTATTTAAATAGTCTTTTATCAAAAATCAGTATAACCATACCTTTAATCAGTTGAATAATAGGTATTATTTTACTACACACCTTAAACCCCACAAAGAGTCAGGTTTGCTAAACTTTTCTTACATCAAGAAAAATGATGTGAAAAATGTTTTTACAGATGAAGAGGAGAAACTTTTAGCAGACTATATTCTAAAAGCCAGTCATTTGCATTACAGCCTAACTTTAAAATATGTTCAAATACTTGCCTACCAGTTTGCTAAAGAAAATCAATCATAAACAGTATGATAAGTCTTGGGATGACAAAAAAAAATGGCAGGTACGTATTGGCTTCGCAACTTTCGCAAAAAATATGCTCATGACCTGAGTATACGAAGACAAAAAGGGTCAAAACAAGTTGGATCAATGCCCAATGCAGAGCGAGGCACTACTATCACCATGATAACAGCTGTCAATGCCTGGTTTAATTCCACCTATACTAATATTTCCACGTGTGAACGTCAAGGACTTTAGTTGAAAGGGGCTCCAGTTGGAAGTATTGGTGGAGTAGACCCTTTGAGGTGGTCAAATGAAGACCTGTTTCATGAGTTTTTGAGACATTTTATAAAGCACAGCCATTCGAGCATGGAGAACCCGACTATCCTGCTGCTTAACAACCATGACAGTCATATATCCATTCACACAATTCAGTTGGCTAAAGATAATGTGGTAACAGTGGTTACATTTGTTCCCCATACTAGTCACAAGATGCAGCCGCTGGATAAAGGTTTTTTCTGGCCCATTCAAAGCTTATTATAATACAGCCATGGATGAGTGGATGAGGAGGTCAGATAATGCTGGGAAACCAGCAACAATTTATGACGTAGCGGAGCTTGTTGGGAAGGTTTTTCTTTTAGCTTGTATGCCCACAAATATTATGCATGGTTTCAAAGTCAGCGGATTCCATCCAATCAATGAAAACATCTTTCAAGATTATGAGTTTCTAGCGTCTAAAACAGACTGGCCAATGCCACCAGTTGAGGTAAACCAACCTGCTAATGGTCACTCTGGTAACCAAACCGTTAATGCCCACGCTGGCAAATCAAACCAATTAAGCAGAGGCCTACAAAATAATTCAAGCCTAGATTCTGGTTCTTCAACTTCGGGTTTGACTCCAAGAAATCACTCTGAACCTACCAACCGTGTATCACCTCAAGATATAAGGCCTTACCCAAAGGCCAAACCACGTAAAGCTACCGAAAAGGGGAGGAAAAAAGGGATCTCTTATATTTTAACAGATACTCCAGTGAAACGCCAAATTGAAGAAGTAGAAAAAAAAATCACAAAAAGCATTCAAGAAAATGAAAAAAAAAGCATATTGAAGTAGACAAAAGCAAAGAAAATTATAAAAAAGAATTTGATCTACAGTTCTGATTCTGAAGAGTCAGATGAAAGTGCCTTGTGTGATGGTCCTGGTTCATCGGATGAGGATTTTACTGATCTTATTGATCCAGATGATGAAAAGATTGAACTTGGAGTATTTGTATTGGTAAAGATTGCAACCAAAACGACTGTGAAATATTTTGTAGCTTAAGTGGTAGCAATAAATGAACAATCTTATGATGTCCAGTACTTAAAAAGAGATTTAAATTCTCAGAAATTTACAAGAGAGGACTGTGAAGTCTATACTATTGACAAAAACGATGTGGTTTTTAAGTTACCCCACCCTACTTTAAGTGGAGGCCAGCTAGAAAAATTGGCTTTTGGTGTTGATCTTTCAAAATTTAATGTTGAACTAATTTTTTGTGTTTTATCCATCACAGCTAAATGTTGAATAAACTAAACATTTTTATCAATTCATGATTGTAACCAGTTTGAAAATTGTTTATAGCCTAATTGCAAAACATTAAAAAAAATTGTAATTGTTTTCCGGAATTTCATTTAAAATCACTCTCAGAGGTCCAAGGTACAACACATATGTTGTACTTCGGTCCTAGTGTAAACATTTTTTCAAAATAACAAACAAATATGAACCAGTTTTAATTTTTTATTCTAAAAAAAATGTTTTTCCTAAGGTACCCTAAAAAAAACTCCATGACGTCAGCCCGAAATTGAGCTATACTGACCGAGCGGCCGTCATACTTAGTCTCTACATACAAACTTTTACAAACTTCTTAAAAGTTTGAACAAAGTAAAAAATTAAAATGTGAAAATAGGTCCAAGGTACAATACCTTCCCCTACATGATTTAACAAAAGATAAGTGAAACGAAGCTGAGATAAATGACCCTGAATTGTTTTTGCTATCAGGTGAATGGTAAAATGATATTGTAAATTATGTTTTGAATTCATTTTGCAATCAAAACAACTATATTAATACTTTGCTTGGAAATATTTTTAGCCTCACTAAAGTGTTTCAGATTATTAAAATAAAGTTGGTTTTGTGGAGGGAAACCTTCAATGAGTAAAAATTCCGACCGGCATGAAAGTTTAGGAGGCAAGGGATGGCTCTGCCACAGTAATCTTTTTTTTTTAACATTCTAAATCTTTATATAAAATATTTAGAGATCGTTACCTTAATTTTCTTCCCCCTTTTCTCTACTTTATCTTCCTCACCTAATTAGAGATATTAACATGAATATGACCACACCACCTTGATTTTGGGATGGTCATCACTTGGACAGGCCATATGCAAATAAATGGCTGGAGTGGTACATTTTGTAAACATGTAATTAGCTAAAAGTGTGCAATATTTGATAAACAAATTACACATAATTCTTACCATTGAGCTATCCAGGAGTTTTGTACCCAGGGTCATTCTTCATTCATATTTTAAGGCAGTGTCTTTGAAGTATTTACAGAAATTGTCAGCTACATATGAGCGATCAATTAAGATTGCCAGCTATCAGATAATGCAACCATCTTAAACTGATATTTTTAGGCAAATTTATAGGAGCAATCTTACCGTTGTTGTTGTATTATTGGCAGCATAAGCCTTCCAGAGTCGAAGGTGGCCATGTTCTCTGATAGCTTGTGATCTTGATTTATTTCTCAAATGTAGCTGACAACTTACACATTCCCATCGCAGACTCTACTTTAAAATATGAGTGAAGAATGATTGGGCACAGGGTGACTTCTAGATAGCTCAATGGTACAAGCATTGGTGTACTAAACCGATAGGTCCCGGGTTCGATTTCTGTGTTTTCAATTTAAAGAATGTTTAGATAGGCAAAAATCGTGACTAATAACTATAATAGCTTGGCTATTTAATCCATCAAAATATATGTAAAATAACCAAAAACACAGAAGAAAGTATTGTTTATGAAAAATAGAACTAAAAAAAAATTATTAGAAATTGCACTTGGCATACTGTCAAAAATATATTTGAATGTTGGGCCATATGCCTGGCAGGAAAGGGTGAGCTCTACAAAGTTAAATTATTATTCCTACCTTAAGTACATTTAGTGTTTGTTATTGGATTCAATCGTTAAAACTAAAGATTGTTATACGAAACATTCATGTATAGTCTGGTTTATTTTCAGGGTTTGATGTATGAGGATCCTAAGAGATGGAGCTTAACATTTCAAACATATGTCCAGTTAACAATGTTGGACCTACACACACGCCACACAGCTCAACCTACCAAACTTATGGAGAGGTCAATTTTTAGTGCCAGGTGATGAAGTCTTGTTTCATGTGTGTTTGTTTTTTATTATATAATATCTGTTGAAAATTCTTTCTTGCAAAATGGATTTGATTGTATAGGCTATTTGGTTTAATAGATAAAATATACTTTTAATAAATGATGTATAGTTATTTGGTTTTGCTTACTCTTAAATGAGATATTTTGAACCACACAATTGAAAAGATTGTCATTGGTATTGTATTGGGATTGTAATGATAGTTTTTGTCATTTAAGAATTAAATTTTCAATGAATTTTTTTTTGTCAAGTGCTTTCTGGAAATATCTCATTATATAATAGGCATTTAAACAATATTACAGTAGTTAATATGTAGTTAACAGTAAAAATTTTCGATTATAAAAAATAGGAAAAACTTATACCATGATTTTGGTAGGAAGAACAATATTTGGTAGTTCTAATGTCACTAAAACAATTTTATTATATGTTCATACATGAAGTCATGTGATTTGTGAAGCTGTCACTTTTGATACATATTATCAATACATATAGAATAAGACAAAAAAATATAATAAAACATTATCATTGTTGGCTGCAAATAAATAAGTTTGAATTTTCTAAACTATTCTTTAGACCAAAATCAGCCAGGGGTCGGCAACCTACGACCTGCGTGCCAAGATTGGCATGCTTAACGATTTTTGATGGTATGCTGAAAGATTTGAATAATTATATAAAACCTTTATTTTTAATTAAAATCATTGATGTGAGTAGTAATTTTAATGTGATTTTGTTTCAAAATAATGTCTTCAAAACTTAAATTTTGCAAAACACATTTAAAACTTTATTTATTCTGATTTATATTAAAAATGAAATATTCAGGAAACACTGATTATTTAATTTATTCGATTTAGAAACATGTTAAATTTACATTTTACAAGATCAACTTAATTTTTTTTTAAATATTTGTACTATTTAACTAATATACAAATATAAACAATTTGGGTGGGCTTAGGTTGGTTGGCACACTGAGCGACTTTGCAATATTACTTCTGCACAACAACACTAAAAGGTTGCTGACTCCTGATATAGGCCTTATATGTAATTATATAGCTAAATATAAAGCCATCTTTCTTATATGAAGTGTATTTTTAAAGCTCATTTTGAGCATTATTAATTAAAGCATGTTAAACTCCTTAAGAACGATTTAAAAATAAATTAATTTTTAATTTTTTAAAAAATATTGCAGGTATTGCTTTGTGGAGAACCTGGTAAACAATGGGCTTATGCCACATGCAGAGTATGTTGTTCTGGATGAGTGGTTCAAATGGATAACATCAAATCTAGATGTTGGTGGAGACTTAATAGGTAAATATTTCACTTTGGGAAAATAACTTATTTATCGAATAGAATCAAATCCAATCTTCAGCCCATATCAATCACAGCGGAAACTTTCCACTATAATCTCGACATCGGCCAACACTGAGCCAATTATTTAAATGCCCTTCAATCTATATTTTAAATTAGTGTAATCACTAAAGAAACAAATTAAGGGCTTAACACTAGCTGTTAACATGGCTGACTCAGGCCAATCGAATAAGTTAACTAACATGATGTAGGAAGAAATGTTTTTTTCTTTGATTTACTATTCATTGAATCCCAATACATTCCTTTAGCTTTCCCTCCTATTTCTCTTAAAGTAAGCCAACCTCCCCATAAAGGATGTTCGATTCTATTATAAAAGTGACAACATAGACCAATGGGCATAGGTAAAATAAGCTGTTAATAGCATTGTAAACCACTTGAACGGTCTAAACCATCACCTATACGTTAGACTAGACTGCCGATGACGAGGAGATTGGAATTTTCATCCCTCTCAGGTCTACTGAGGGTGATTTTTCCCCAGGTAATTTTCCACTCTGCCTTCATAAAAATTTGAATACACGTCCTCTAAATTTAACCTTCCTAATCCCTAACATCAGCATGATTAGTATAAATGTATACAACTCAAACAGGTAGTAAGACTATGCTAAAAAAAATACTTACATTGAATCTTTAAATAAATAGCTCTATTTGCGTTTTTACTTAAGCTATGTTTATATTACAATCAAAATAAATTGTTCAAGGCATATGTTGATGAAAAACTAGTTTATTAACTATTTAATTTCTGTAGGGAAATAATACAAACTATACCGGCATACTTGCTCTATCAGTTTTGGATACAGTGTGGCTAACCCTTTAATTTTTTTTAATAATAAACATAATTACAAACTTTTATTATACCTAATTAATCTTCACAGTGTACTTACGAACTCAACCAGAGGTTGTTTATGAACGAATGAAAGCTCGAGCCCGGAAAGAAGAAGCCTGTGTTCCCCTTGATTATCTTAGTAAACTTCACGACCTGCACGAAGATTGGCTTTACAACAAAACAAAGTTCAGTTGTCCAGCACAGGTAAGCTTACTTTTACACTTTTATAAAGGTCTTGTGAACTGTCAATTTACTGCACAGTGATGTTAACTTCAAAAGATTCATTGGTTATCTTTTTGTCACTTAGGTTTTGGTGCTCGATGCAAACAAACCGCTCATTGAAATGGAAGACGATTTTCGGAGTTGTGAAGCTCGAATTCTGAACAGCAGAAGAGTTAAAACTAGAGTTGCATAAAATATTTTGCAAATGCTTGTAATGCAACATAACATTCTCCCTGCAGCATTTAGTGTGTAATTGATATTTTTTTTTATTTAATCTAATAAATAAACTTATGTAAATATATATATTTGAAAATATAGTTTAAAGAAATGAATACCCTCAAATGTCATGTACTGTTATGTTCCCTAAGCATCCGAGTCAGCTAAATTAACATAATTTTCAGTGCCATTACCTGCGCACCCACACATTTTGTAAAACTCCTAAACACTAATGTACATTTATAATAAAACAATATATGTAAAGAAATGTTTGCCTAGCTCAGTTATTTTTGGCAAACAATCCAGGAACTCTTTAGAAATAGTTACCCATTTCAAGACCCCTGTTTAACTCACTCTATCGAACATATGCTTTCTCTGCAAATAGGAAAGAGCGGGGAAGGGGTAAATATCAATATCTAAATAAGGCCTTAAACCTGGTATAAACAACACACTACAAACATCATAACGAAAAAAAAAGTTATTCTGCATAATAATTACATGCAATTCAAGTCTTAAAACGAACAATACAAATATATACAAAACAATATTGGTTGTAATAACACATCTGCAGTACCAGATACACCCACTATTAGGTTATTGTACTAGTCCTGAAGTGTCAGGTATGTATATCAATACAATAACGAATGTTGTGCCTGGTATTCAATTCATTGCACCAACTTTCAACACAAAATAAAAACGTATGTTATTTTACCAGGTCTTAAACGCCAGTTGCTTTGCTAAGTCCAAGGCATCAGGTTTTCAAAACCAATCTCTCTCTCTCTCTCTATATATATATATATATATATATATATAAAAATAAAAAATAGATCTTAGTCAAAGATATAAAAAAAAATCTTTGATTTAAAGTGATAATCTAAACAAGATTCATAAAGATTGCATTTCATTTCCAACAAACCAACAACTAAAGTGTTCGTTAAATATTGTAGCATCTTTGAGATAGTAAAACAAAAATTAACTAATTGCATAATAAAGGTCCAATTACTTTCAAAATGTTATTTAGTTAGGGATTAAATTTTAAGGACAAAATGGGGGTATGAATGTGATGTTATTAACACATTGCTGTACAACCTGAGTGAGCAGTAAGATGAAGTGCTAAAAAAAAATACTGACACATATTACAGCTAGGAAATCTGTATAAATAAGATTTCAAAGCAAAGAAATTATTATTAGTAGTAGTCGACTTGATAGTTCCTTGTCAGTGACCTGGTGGTCTAGGGGTAAGGTGTCAGACTTCTATGCTGGCGGCCTGGGTTCAATCCTCGGTCCCGGCAAAGATTTATCTGATTACCAAACCCTTCCTTCACCTCTGACAAGACATCTTGTGAATGTGAGGAATGCCAGGCCTCCACTGTGGTTTGGATTCCAGGTTAAACTGTAGGTCCTTCATTTCATCTCACAATCACCCTACCATTACACATTAGCGTAAGTGCGTACAACCAGAATGGGTAGTAAGACGCGGTGCTAATTATAATCATAGTTTCTTAAGGAGGAAAACTCAATAAACACATCAAAATAAATATGTGAATGAATATGCGTTAGTCTTTTTATTTATACTCTATTTTTCTAAAATTATATATTTGCTTGATTAAATATTATAAAAGTACCAAGACTATGTGTGACATAAGCACAGGCAAATATCACACTGTTGAAATGAAAATGCATAATGTTTTATGCTTTAACACTCGTCCAAAAGAAGTAAGGATTAACCAGTAAATACAAATTTTCTTCTAACAGAAAAAAATATTTTTTTACAATAGACAATGTTTGAACAGTATCTCTTTTTAACTGTAAAAGTCATATGGTTTGTATTAATATAATCCATACCTGTAAATTCTTGTAAGCATGATAAAATTATTAAATGTACTTTTGCTAGTTTTTATTTAGGGTATTCAACAAGCATTTTCTGAACTGATTGATTATATCAGCATACAAGAATTTCTACAACCGAGCACGAAAGGGCCTACCAATTTTGCCGAGAAAAGTATTTTCACAAATTTTCAGGGTTCTTTTACATGCCCCAATTGGCACAGGACCGACAGCTTTACTCCCCCTTCGAAGGAAACTGTGCTATGGATTTTTATCACCAAAAAATATGTAAAAAATCCATCAACCTCAGCTGGATTTGAAACCATGAACATTGGCTCCTGAAGCAAGCACTTTACCTCAATACCTTCAGGTTGACTGCTTTTTCCATTCACACTTAATGTTTCAATAAAATATTTTGATTTTTGCTGTTAAATAAGTTTATTTCAGTAAAAATAGCACTATAAAATATTGATTATGGATATACTTAAACTTCAGATAAGATAACATATATATAAAAATACATATAATCAACTATACATACACAGTTGATTCTATATTATAAGTTAAAACACATGTGTGATGTGGGTGTGTTAAGGCCTTAGGTCACAGCCAGTGTGAACTCCAAATTGATCATACCTTGCCTGCTTTTCTACCATACAGGCATTAAAATTTGTACTCAATGGGTTTAAAAAAACAATCTTTTAATGCCTTAGATCACATCTAATGTTAACTCCACATTAATCATACCTTACCTGCTTTTTGAGCATACAAATAATAAAATGTTTAGTGAGTGGATTACAAAAACTAGTCTTTTTCAAAATATGGTTTGGTCAGCATCTAAGTGTAAACACTTTACCAATGCAAAGAACACATATGGATATCTAAAAGTTAAAGATAAAAATTAAAAACAAATGGTGTCTACATAGCATCTAAAAAATGTGTGTTCTCTAATAACAAAAAGTTACATTTCTATAATGCGTAATAATATGTGAAAGGTACAGGGAGAAAAAGATAAATGGCACAATCCACTAATTTTGTATATGCTTGTCTTTGATCCTGGTTTGAGAGTTCAATCAGGAATTTAATATTAAAAAAAGCTTGAGGGGGAAAATTATTTAAATTTTAGTGGAGAGTTTATTTTTATCAGCAAATTTTGCTACCCATTTGGGTTTTTCACTCATGTACTAATCACGCTAATGGTTTTAGGAATCAGCAAGGTTAAATTTAGAGAAAGTGTACCTAAATGTGTGTTGAGGGAAAGGGGAAAACTACTTTGGAAAAACAACCCTCAGTATACCCGAAAGAGATTCTAACCTCAATCTCTCCATCATTGACAATCTGCTCTAATGCGAAGTTAGAACCTTGGATCATGCAGTCACTGAAGCGGGTAGTAAAAGAAGTTGAGGAGTATATATATTCTTATACAATTTGGTTTGGCGTAAGCTTATTTGTATTCTTTAAATTAAAAAATTACACCAGGATATTAAAATAGAAACCCAGGACTTTAGGCTTAGTACGCCAATGCTCTAACCACTAACTATCCAGAGGCCGCTCAGGGCATAAACTTATTTGGTCGAAGTGTACAACATAAACGGATAGTAAGACACGGAACTAAAAAAAAAAAAATTATATATATATATGGTTTAATTCGATTGACACTTTATTGGCCATGTAGTTTTTATTAGAGCATATTAATTGCTGCCCTAAAATAAAGGCCTTTAACTAATTCCCTTTAAAACCTAGCCTTGAATGCATTAAATAACAAAATTTAATTCAATTATGCTGAGGTTTTTAGGTTTATTAAAATTCTGGTGTGAAAGGTATCATCTTATTCTCCTGGACTATTCATTACATAATAACATAACATTTTTTACAAATAAAATATATTAAAAACACATAACTTAAGTCATAACACGGGTATAAAATCTCAACATGATTTATTCAGAGTGAAACCTGTCTTTTTAACCAGCTACAGGTCAGTTTAATGGGGTGCTTTAAAAAAAAAATTTATTACGTTATACTACCTGTTCAGGGGGGATGAAAGGTATATTTATTGGAAGTGTACCCATATTTGTGTGGAGGGAGATTGTAAAATCATTTTGGGAAAACCACCTTCAATACACCTAATTGATTTTTTCGTTTTAAATTTTCAAGTTTAATAAAAATAAAACCAGTTTCGGTGGCCGCATAGTCTAACATGCTACTCTAATGTTAGATTAGATTGCCAAAAACAGGAAGATCGGAATTCGATCATGGTCAAGTGCACTGAAGAGGGTTTTTCCTAAACGGTTTTCCAATCTCCTTCCATGCAAATGTGGGTGCACTCCTTCTAAACTAAACCTCACTAATCCATAACAAATTAGTGTAATTAGTACATAGGTGTACAACCCAAACTAGTATTAAGAAAGCGCTAAAAAAATGCCCAAATTAGTAAAAACTATCAAATCTAAGTGAACAAAATAACATTGGTGGGCATTCAAACAAAATGCATCAATCTCGCACTTGTTTAGTTTAGGTGGTTTATCCAAAATGGATCCTTTCACTTTCACCACATAAATGCTGGTACATTTCCTCTAAATGATAAATTCTTATCCTTAGCATTAAAAGATAACCCAGATAGATTGTGAAGTGTGGACTATAAATTATTTGGGGTGTGTCATATGTTTTATCTGAAAATATGTAAGACCGCTATTTGGAAAAATACTACTCAGTGCAGCCTGTCACAATTATAATAGCTGTTCACATAAACATACCAGTATTGATACATTTTAAGGTGGGGATGTAGGGAACACGAGAAAATGTCAGGTTTTATTTTTTTATTTTTATAACAAACTTTTTTTTTGTTATAAAAATTAAACATTTAATCAGTAAAAACAAAGAATTTAATTTTTTTCACATGATGGCCTCAACCGTTCTTGAATATCTGTCAAGGGTGTCCTGAAATTTAATAAGAACTTTTTTTTCTTCAGACCCTTGGCCCTGTCTAGTGAAAGTCTAAAACCTATTTTGTGGGATGGTGAATGGGAAGGTGAAAGGCATGGCATGGCTTAACAACCGACCAAAGTATCTTTCTGCGCCAACAAGAACAGATGAATCATGAAAACCGTAGATGGCGCTAGCTACCGGACAGATCTTGCGAAAAAATCAAATGTTTGGAAATATCAGTTCTCGAGAACGAGTGAAATTTTTATAGTAATATTCTCAACACCTCTTCTAAGATAATGGATCAATGTTTATTAGGTGTTACATTTACTTATTTTTTGTTATGTAGCGAACATTTTCTATTGAAAAATATAAAAATTAATGATATTTGATCACTGTTAAAATTATAGAGGAAGTGTGTATATAAAAAGTATAACATAAACGACATGCTTCTATTATCGAACAAACCGTTTCCAAAAAGAAAATTGCAAAACAATAAAAATTCTTGAAGATAACTGTTTGTTCCCATGGCTATGCATTTCCACGCCAAATAAAAAGGGCCAATCGCCTTCAGTTAAAAAGTTTGTCATCTAATACTGCTGTGCTCATGACAAATATTCAACAACTTTGATAGCACCATGTGAAGAAAATTAAGCCTTATGTTTCTACTGGAGCAATATTTGATTTATTTTGGTCAAAAGATGTTTTAATGTAAAAACTGAAAGAACACTAGTCTTTTTTCACATCCCCTACACTCCCACCTTTAAAACATACCCTTTTCCACACAACGCAACCTTGAATATGCATATTTTGGCATTCAAGAATTGTTTCACGTGTTTGAATGAATGAAAGAAATGAGTGACCTCCTTACGAATAACAATGAAGCTATTAAAATTCATGAGCCATTGGTATGGCGCTGCACCTTATAGCGAAGGTCATTCATCTACACAGCTTTCACAAACGGGTTTTTTTTTGTTCTAATTTTTTGAACAAAGTAATCTTGCCAGCGTTGGTTGGCATGTGGCTTTTCCCTGACATGGTTTCACTCTGGTAACACCTTTAGAATATGTGTTTATATTTTATACATAACAAGCAAAGTATTATCGATGGATTAAAATTTTCTCTCTTAAGTGGAGAAAAATCCTCAACTCATTATATAGTAAAACTGATAAATAATGTACAATGTGTGTTAATAAATTACAGCCATATTGTAATAGATTTGAAATGTAGGTTTACAGAAACATCTCGGTCAATCTATAGAAAAATGGTCCATTTAGAAAGAAGTTGATTGGTTGGAATTTAGGTTATTTTCTGTATTAACACTGTGGCTCATTTGATTGATACTCAAAAAGTTAAAACATTTTTATAAACAGGAACATGATTAACAATGTAATTCATTGTTTGTTAAATAAATATAATAGCATTTAATGATGAGTGTTTATAAAATAAGGAAAAAAAAATACTATACAAAATACTGTAAAGGGTATTGAAACATCAATTCATTGAGATAACAATTTCCCTCTGTAAAATCACATATTTGAATGCTAAAATATATATTCTATTATTCAGTGAATCTATTCTTATAAACCATTTGGGCCTTATGTGTATATTAATAACTATGCTAATGGAATAGGGATGAGAAAGGTATAATTTTATAGAAAATATATCCACATTTGCACAGGAGACTGGGAAACCATTCTGAAAAAGATGCAAAAAAACAAAAAAAAACATCCTCAGTATAATAGGCCAGGACTCAAACCTATACTTGACCTGAAAACCAGAGTATGACCTTGACATTTAGACAGTGCCCATTGAAAAGGGTTATGGCAGAATAGTTCTCAATGTTTGGTATACAAAGGATGCAATCTATTCAATATTTTCCTTAGTCCTAATTACGTTGTTTTTTTAAATCACTGCTTTCACATTAGCAAACTCAATCACAAGTAAACCGAATCAGGAAGTACCTCTCAGTTCAATAGATAACCACACTATAAGGCATGTTTAAATTGAAAACTGACACCTGGACACACAATTTAAGACTTATTGTGCCAATTATCTTACCACTGAGCTATCCAGGAGTCATCACATGCTCATGGTCCTCCTTCACTCATATTTTAAGGTGTCATCCCATGCTCACGGTAATTCTTCACTCATATTTTAAGGTGTCATCCCATGCTCACAGTAATCCTTCCCTAATATTTTAAGGTGTCACCCCATGCTCACAGTAATCCTTCCCTAATATTTTAAGGTGTCATCCCATGCTCACGGTAATTCTTCACTCATATTTTAAGGTATCATCCTATGCTCACGGTAATTCTTCACTCATATTTTAAGGTGTCATCCCATGCTCACGGCCATTCTTCACTCATATTTTAAGAGAGAGTCTGTGATGGGATAGACGTGGGGAAATCGTCAGCTACATATGAGCGATCAATTAAGATTGCAAGCATAGGATGACTCATGGATAGCTCCATGACAAGAGCATTGGCGTACTAAGCCAAAGGTCCTGGGTTCGATTACTGAGTCCAGGCGTCAATTTTTAATTTAAATAATCTGGTATTTAGATGTGGTTAAAACAGTAACAAATATAATAGGTTGGCTATTTATTTTATCCTTCATGTTGACTTAAGTGTTGAACTCATATAGTTAGTTATCTTTACCAGATGCTGAGGTTTGAATGAGGGTAATTATTCTGAAAAGTTTTCCACCCTCTATCCAAACAAACGTGAGTACATTTCCTCTAAGTTATAGTTAAATGCACATAGCTCAGGGGGATAGTAAGATGTGGAGCAAAAATAAATATATCACATGTTTCCAACAAACTATTATTCTTAACTCTTTACCTTAGGGTACATAACTTTAGACACAAAAGTATGCAAAGACAATGATTAGCAGTTAATACAAATGATCATATCAATATAAGGTATCTGACTTTCATTTTATGTTATTTGAAAATTAATAATTATTATTAAAAACTACTAACTGGCAAATTTATATTTTATCAAGTTATATGTTATAAATACCAAACATCAATTTAAAAAAATCAAATTTTGTTAGCAGCCAGTTTAGTGAAGCATTTTAATGTTTAAATTCAAAGAACAAAATGTGTGTTTATTGTACACACGTTTCTTTAAACAGCACAATATAAAAAAGTGTACATTTTGGTTTCACCAAGAATTAAACTCAAGTTACAATATATAATGGCCATATCTCACAATATGCTACTTGTACATCTTTACAAAAACCAACAAACACAATTAGTTAAAGAATATAACTAGGTACATACAGTCAAATTAATATTTAACCACCCACTTCAGTGGTCCTATGGTCTTAGGTGCTACACTCGCAGTAGACTACAGTGCTGATGACAGGGAGATTGAGGTTCGAATCTCAGTCGGGTGTACCGAAGGTGGTTTTTCCAAAATGCTTTTCACTGTCCCTCCACACAAATGTGGGCATATTTCTTCTAAATATAACCTTCATAATCCCTAAGACTATTTACGTAGTTAGTACATAAGCGTGTAACCCAAACGGCTAGCAAGACGCGGTGCTAAAAACAATATCTAAACAAATTTGCAGGATTTGCTGACAGCCTGATAACAAATTTAAAAAATTTATGACTTACTAGCCTAACTTTTCCAAAAACAATAGTGTGTTTATTGTTAAATCGGCATCATTCATGTCCACATTAACGTTCTAAAATGAAACTATAAAACCCTTAATGTTTGAAATTACATTATTTTTAAGAAGTACACATTTATGATGAAAAATGGCTGGCATTCTGTTTGCAATAATATTCTCAAGTATTACTGATAGTGCATTAAGAATCAACAATTATGCATCAAAATCAATAATTTTCTGGTCAAAAAGACTAGAATAAAAATTAAAAATATCATAAATCACTTAAATGCACACTTATATGATTTGATATTAATAGTCAATAAAACATATAATATAACTAATATTAGTTGACATTTCAAGGGAGAAGAGGCTAAATAAATACTACCTAGCACTCCATCACCCACTTGCTTCTATCCCCTCATTCATTAATGTGCATGAAATATTTATAGATATTATTATAATTTATGGTTCAATAATAACATATCTTTGTTTTTAATTTGATGTTTTGAAAAGATGAATTTCAATCATCCACATTGGTGGTTGCATGGTCCAACATGCGCCCCTCTCATGTTAAGACTGGATTACTGGCGACAGGGAGATCAGATTTCGAATCCCAGTCAAGCGTACAAAAAAACCTCTTATGGCATCAGCCTGCAATCAATAAATTCATATTGACTGTGCAGCCAGCATCTCTTGGTGAAGATAGTGCCAACTTAAAGTGTGCCATGTGGTCAGCACAATGGATCTTCAGGCCATTTATCTGTTTTCTAGATTGAACCCGATACTTTTGTTCTGTCAAGTTGCTCCTCATTTGTCCTCATGAGTCTAAGTTGACCTTGTTCCAGACCCACTGCTTCAAAGTAAATCGGTATAAAAAAATGTTTACAACCCTCCCTTCATGCAAATGTGGGCACATTTCTTTAGGCATATAGCTCAATTGGGTAATAAGACGTGGTGACATTGATATTTTGAGGGAGATGAAGAGCATAGTCCCAGAATCCTTTCCCTTGGCAATATGTTTGGTTCAGACAAACATTATGAATTATCTCTGATTTAAACTAAATAGTGAAATCCATATCAATCTTATCCGATGTGTCAATGAATCTCAATAAACCCACCAGAATTTCCATAGTCACACACACTATGAAATGGAACTAGTCTAAAACTAAAATGGAAATAGACAATTTTTCAGGGAACATTTTATAAAATATAATCTTCGGAGATCATTTTCAAAAGGCGGCTACCAACACACCAAGCAAGCATACGAGAATGAAAATCAATGATATAAAAAACACCGCTAAGTCTTGCTTCTCAGAATATCCACCTTAGTTTGTACCAAAATTAGGAAGTTTATCAATCATTATTAAAAATTTGCAATCATGGTAGCATTATAAAAGAAACTAGTCTGACACACATTCTTTAACAGAAGTCTTTAGATCATGCAGCACAGTTAAGGCATCATATTGCCCAGCTTTATACAAAGCTATAGCGAGTTCCCCTACTGTAGCTTCTCTGCTTTTTGTACGTTTCCAGTCCAAAAGCATTTGGTATATTACCTATAAACAAATCAAACATTTAGAAAAACAAAAACAAGTAAATAATATAATTCTTTATAAAGAAGGTAAAGAAAAGATTGATAGGGAAACACATAATAGGAACACACAAAACATGGCTTTTTCATAAAGCAAAAAGAGATTTTCCTTACGGAGGTGTACACTTCTCTAAAACTAATATCAAATACAACATGTGGTGTGCCAATAACTCATTAGTGCTTAATTTTAATAACTTATCTTATTTATTACATTGACATATTTAATACAATTATTTTTAAAACAAACTATATTGTTAATAACAACAATAATAATAATACTTTAAATATTATACTTTTCATTTGATGCAGTTATTTTTTTTAAATGTATAATTATATAGTCCCAAGAGCGTAAGCTCACTAAGAGGACTAGGAATTTATAAATCTATCTTACTAAAAGCTAGTTATTATTATGTGCGTATAACCCGAACGGGTAGTAAGACGTGGTGCTAATAATAATAAAAATAATAATAGTTATTATTATGGAAATTCTACAAACATTTGTTAGGTTTGAAATAAAAATATTAGTGATATAATGTGAATGACTCTAGATAGTTTTGAAATGTTTAATTTTTATTATATCATCAGTCTCACTACTGATTTGATGTAATCCTCCATTTCCTCCTATCCTATGCCAATCTCTTCATCTCTATATACTTATCACAGCCCAAATCCTCAATTATTTGCTTTATATACTTAAATTACATAACTATGTGTTGTAGTGTGTTTTAATTGCGAACGTTGAGGCCTACAGTTTTCTGGTAAGTGTGTAGACCTTGCCCTTCTACCCTCTTGTCAATGTTTAATTTAATACACATGTGAAAAAAAGTTAAAATGAAAATTGTAACTTATTTTTATTATAATAATTTTTCTTGTTTTCTTGGTTTCAAAACTTTGCTTTTTAAAAGTGACAGCTGCAAAACATATGGTCTTTCAAATCATATGTTTTGGTGTAAGGATACATTTTAGAAATCTAGTAACTTGTCCAGAGATTTTCTACTGTTCTTCCTACCAAAATCAGACTGAAATTAGGGCCTATGAAAACAAGTGAATAAAGTAATTATTGAAACTTAAATTAAATATTTTACTTTATAGGCTTACTTTAACCAAGAGAAGGCAGATAACAAATTTATTTCATTATATATTTGTTAGGTTGAGTTTAGTATAATAGAGTTGTTTAGTGCCAAAGAAATCATTTGTAGTGTTAAACATATTTTTTTGTAGTAAACATTGAAAACATTTTACTATTTAATCAGATTTGTTTTATAGGTATTGATACCATCATTCAAACTTTACAACTGCAGATAACATGGCCTGATGTATGGATACATTAAAGAAAATCTAGTAGCTTTGTAATACGTCTCGCTTTGGGCGTCAATTGTAACTACTTTGTGATCAATCGCTCTGCATTGGGTGTCGATTGAAACACTACGGATTAATTCCCTGATATAATAATGCTGTGATGATGTATAGGTTGTCTAAAGCTCCGTGATCAAGCGCCTATCATCACTGTACAGAAAAGATACCGTTTAACCAGCTGTCTATAGCTCCGTGTTCGAGCACTAATTAAATCAGTATATTAATAAAATTGAAGAAAGAGAACTGTTGATTGCTGTTTTTTCACACGCGGTTTATTTAAATTACACCTGTTAATTACTTGTACATATTTTAATTAAATGTTTTATATCACTGTACACTTGTGATATTGATGTGAGTTATTATGCTGTGTTAGACTGACTTGTGCGTGAGCGGGATCTCGGTGTAGATGTTTGGATCCCGGAGATGCCTTAAACATACGCACAATGTTTATATATAACATACCCCTTGCCTTTCTCACCCCTTTTCAAGAGTGTAAAATCCAACTAATAGAAAGAGTCCTGGCGACAGGTTTTGTGAAGACTAGCTTCTTATTGGTATAGAGAACTTTGCCAAATAGGCCCTACTGCGAAGTTGTTCCTTTAACAGGAATTGACGCAGATATTCTTTTAACAGGAAAGATGGTATAAAAAATATATTTTAGGGGTGAAATCCTTTTCACATTGTTTCTGAGAAGCACGTGTTTCTTCATGGATGAATATTAAAAGGATACGCTACCTATATTACTTTAAAGAAAAATTACCTTCATCCATGAATTTTTACATAATTTAGATTAATCCAAACCAATATCATTACAACTTGTCTAGCTGTCAGCAATTCTTATTTAATTAGACTAATTCTAGCCTATGTGAAGGTTAGATTTGGTACTGAAAGATTTTACTTTTGTAAATTTGTATTCAAAGTTTAAACAAACAAGTGTTTATATGATATAAATGTAATAAAAAAGACTACACATTTAACACAATAATTAGTTCACTCAACTGAGACATTTTATATGGTGCAGTATTTGCTGTCTTAGTTTACTTGTGTTTCAAAAATGAAGTGTCATCTATAAGAATGTTGGTTATTATTTCCAAGATATTTTTTCCTATGGGATAATTCTACAACTATTCAAAGTAATAGTTAAATTTGATCTGTACAGGGTATTGCTAAAATGTCTTGCCTGAAAATTTGTGTTGAATAGGGCATTGTGTTACCAGTAAGCAAGTATATATTGGGAAAAATTATAAATAAACAAAAATTAAAACATTGATACATCAAACAATTAAATTATTATTATTATATTTTACTAACATTTTTTTGGATGCATGGAAAAAACATCTCCTTTGATTGTAATAGGTTTTACAATTCATGAAAATAAATGGTTACCTCTTTAATGTTAAGTTTCTCAAAATTCAAATAAAATTGATCCAATTGACCATCGGAGTAGTCCAACCGTCTGCCTAAATCTTTCCAGCCGACTCCAATATGGATCTTGATTGAGTCAATTTCATCTTGAGTGACCACATCTGTAGAGTCACGCAGTGCTGCCAAAGTTAGATTCAAATCAATATAATAGAGTTTGAAAATAGAAAACCTGTTAGACAATAGAGTTAACTATTTTATCACCTGCTTCGGTAGCCGCATGATCTAAGGCGTCACTCTCGCAATAGACTGTCAATGACAGGGAGATAATCTGAATGGGTAGCAAGACACAATGCTAAAAACTTTTTTTTTCTAAAGAAAAGGCCTTCTACTGTTTTTCCGACAAGAGACTTTTTAACTTGTAAACCAAAGCTAGACATTTTTTATAATATGCAATTACTAACAATACCTTAATTGTTTTTATAAAACACTCAAGACAATCTAGGGGCAATGAATGTATCAAATACATTTACAGTTTTAGTGAAAGTCAAATAATTATTACATAAGTTTTTTTTATTGAGTGAATGCAAAGAAACTTCAAAATTCCTGGGATTCAAACCAAGTCTCTTTTCTGCAGGCCACTTTTGAACCACAATGTGGCGAGATATAAAAACCATTGTGGTAAGTGGAACCTTTAACACGAGGCAGGCTATTGATTCTTTATCTCACTGATAGCATGCCGTAGGATTTTTGTGTCTTATTGCTTTGAGCCATACACATCGAATTTTGTGTTTGATCACAGAACACCTGAAGTTGAATGAAAGGCTTCTCAAATAGCACAATTTTTGGCAATTCACTGCCAGAATTTTTTTTTGTAAGTTACTTATTTCTTTATTAGTTTTTTCTTCTTCTAAACTCCAGTTGCCACAGGGATTTTGAAGTGATTTGTGTATTTCCAAACTTTCCCCCCCCCCACTCACTCTTCTCTGTTGGCAAGGATATTTACACATTAAGAGCAGAGCACTTTTGGAGTCTTGTCATATTGAATACAGATTAGTTTATTACAATAATGAACCAACATTTTAAAATAATTTAAAAAATATTTGGATGATTGGCAAAAGGTTTGAAACTTTTTTTAAATGTTAACTATTCACTATTCAATACAATTTTTTTAGCACTGTGTATTACTACCCACTAAACACACACTAATTATGCTAGTGTGTTAGGAATAAGAAAGGTTAAATTTTAGAGGAAGTGTTCTTGTATTTGTTTAGAGAACGTATGGAAAACCATTTTGGAAAAACCACCCTCTTAGACCTGACCGTGATTCAAACCCTGTTCTCCCCCATCATTGGCAGTTATTAAAAGGAAACCCAATCCATACCTTAGAGATATTTACTAAGTACTATAATTTGGACCTAAATAAAATGTTAAATACAATAAAACCTGTAGTTAATTTTATTTTTCAAATTCTAAATATTACTAAATTTTGGCCTTCAAAGGAAAGTGTGCATGTTAAATCCTAAAATCTTGCTTCCTATACTATTTCATTTACTCCTCATACCCCAACTCTTTCCTGGATAACTTCATTCCTAATCTTGTTTCTTCTCATGACAGTTAACATGAACTTCATTCCCATCCTTTCTACTCCTATCCTTCGCTTCAATCACATGTCCAAGAATCCATTATAGTACAGTTATATTATAGAAACTGTTTGAAAACTCCACCTACACCATCCAATGACAATCAAAAGAATACAAATTATAGTTCTTTAAATCACCTTTATATTCTTCTTTGACTAGCGATGTTTTTCGGCCTGATCGAGATTCCTCCTTAGGTAGTGACTTTTTACGGTCAGGACAATGTTCGCCCATGGGTAATGACTTTTTACGGCCAGATTGTGAAATCTGAGATGTGTATCCTCGCACATGAAAAGCAGGCGATAAAGAATGGTTGAGTTGGAAATGTTGAACATTACCCACATGAACTCCAGTTGAGTTGTTCACAACAACAGTATTCATGCCTGTAATCATGCAAAATGTGAAAACTATAGGCTTATATTGACCTGAGAAAAAAAATACCATATTTCAACCGAGATAATGTATTGTTTGTATAAAAGTTTGGTACAAATGTGATTATTTACACCAATCTTTGAAAAGGTTTTCACAAACAATATGGGGCATTCAAATTTTCCTCAAAAGGGCCTTTGATAAAAAGAAAAAAAATTATGGCCAAAATTGTTACCATTTTACTGTTTTAACAATGTTATTATATCCAGGTATTTATAATATCTAACAAACAATAGCTGATGATAACATTACCTGATGTCATGAATATATGAAAATAGACCTATAACTTTTCTAGATGTCAGTTAAGCCAGGATCTTTATATGAAAATTGGACTATAGATAAAAGAGAGGTAAGCCACCAATTGTACACTCAATTGTACATAACTAGCGGAACTTAGAAGAACCTGAACAAAGATATACATTTAATATTTATAATTTTGAAAAATAACATCTGGACATATTAATCAAACCCAGAACCCTTGGATTAGAATGATAGTGCTCTACCATTGAGCTATCCAATTTAATTGTACAAGCTGTGGTTTACCTACATATTATTCATTTTCATGTACTAAAAGCAGCATAAAGCAGATTCCCGAGTCACTGGTGACTGTGGTATTAATGATAGCTCACCGAAGCTGATGATATACACACATCCATCACAGACTCTGCCTTAAACTTTTAGTGAAGAATGAGCTTAAACACAGCACCATTCCTGGATAGCTCAGTGATAAAGTATTGGCACACTAAGCCAAGGGTCCAGGGTTTAATTCTCATGTGTCATTTTTCAAACTTACAAATAGTTGAATAAGTTTTCCCTAACATTATCTAGCTTTTGCCAGTAGTTTCTATTAATAACAAATATATTTTACCAAGTAAAGATATGTAAATGAGAAGGCTCATTAGAAGTAAAACATGGCCATAACCATGAAAAAAAATACCTTTAATTGTTGCTTAGAAGATATTTTATGTTATAAAAAAAATAGAATAAGTGACACATACAAAAAGTGATCTACCATAACATGAAACCTTAGTTTTTTTTTGTACAACAGTAAAGTTTAATATTAATAGGTCTACTAAAAAATTCATGAAGTCCTAACACATTAGAATGTTTAAATTGAAAAAAGGGCCCCATAAGGCTTTACATATAAACTGAAGTTTTTAAGGAAAAAATAGTGTTTGAAAATTTAATGTCAGGATTTACATTGCATAAATAAGCAATCTCCTTCCTTATAGGTTGTATGTATCATGTAATTGAGCCATTTTATTATTTGACACATAATGAATAAGAAGTTTAGTAGGTTGATATGGTTTTATAAAATTTATTTAGAATAGTTTCAAATTACGTAAATTATGTCACAGTAAAATTTCATAGTAAATGAAGATAAATGCCCTATATATAGTTCAATAGACACTGAGGGCCAAAAATGTGTCACCTTGAAATTAGGTTTATTAAAAGCTTTCATTGTGTTGTTTGTCCTGTAAATGGGCTAGCTGCTAATATTATTAATTTACACGCTTTTAAATATGTAAAAACACACCTAGACAAGGGGCTTCCAACTGGCGGCCAGGGAGTGTTTTTTTTTTGGTGGACCATGAAGTTTCTTGTAAAAGTACTTTACTGTAATGAAATTGAGGTTTTAGCAAAGCAATGGAAAAGTTTTGATTCGTTCAACATTTAATTAAACATGTTTAAATGATTTAACTAAATATGTTTAAATTACCGTACCACTTCTTATCTCGTTTTTGAATACCTTGACAAAAAGTAATCAAATATGATGTGGATCGCCACTAAATTCATAGATTCAATTGTAGCCCTCAAGCACTTTTAAGTTGGAAACCTCTGACCTAAACCTAATTATTTTAATTTTATTTAAGTAGATATAGGTAGCTTACCTGCAATGGGTAATTGGTTCATCTGCAATGGTAACTTTGGTTTAACACAATTTTTAGTGGATTTTAACTTGCTTTGTCTATTTTGATTTGCATCAAGTGGATTTGGTTCTATAATCGACGTAGAATGAACCTCTTCAAACGACAATGAAGGATTCTGGTACAAGGATGGGTGGAACGAGGGGGGGTCTTCCTCTGTCCCTGGTACAGTCTCTCTGGCAGCATGTGGAATTGCGTCTGTAGTGAGTTCAGAAGACATATCCTCTTCACTAGACATGTCTAGGCTGTCTGAATAAATTAGCAGATATTGCAAATATTATTTGGACGTTATTTTAGTACACCTAACATCTGAAAATAAGACATCCCAAAATGAACACATATGATGATTATATAATTATCTAAGACCTTTTATTGAGCATGTTTTATTAGAACTACCCCCTTGAAAGGGTGACTTTTGTCAACAATATAAAAATATTAAATTAAATTTTGCTCATCGGTGCTATTAATTAAATTTTCTGATCATGAGTATTGTGAGTATAGGAAGACAATAATCTTTATTCTCTTACTAGGATTATGACATTTCTAGCCCTACAACAGGGGCATGGAGTAAACCATGATAATTCTTTCGTAGTGGTAGTGATAAAGCGGTGCCATTTTGTTTTTCTTTCACCTAATCTTCCAGTCAATTGTCTGCTCTCGTGTGGTGAGATTTTGTTTATTTTTGTTCTTCATTGATCTTCTAAAGTGATTCCCTACTTATAAAGTACTGGTACTGGTGCACTCAATGCACCATGTCCTGAACATTTAAGTAAAACTGCTTTCTCTTGTTTTGATTTTAGCTATACATTTTTTTATTGATTAAAAATATGATTTATTTTGTTTAAAACTATTTTTTAAATGAATATTTTGTAGTCTGTTTATAGTATAACACTTTCTACCACCGGCTGTTAGGGTTTGCTGTAAATAGGCAGAAGTCTTTACATTTTCATTTTTTTAGAGGTCAAAGTTTTTTTGATGAAGATTTAATCCATTACCTGATTTTGAATCTATGTGATAAATATTATAACAATGACACAAAGCTACACAGCCCTAATAAAATTGGAAAGTAAGGCACCTGATGGAAAGGACAAGGAGACACATTTGAGGTATCACCAGACTGACTCGGAACAAATCTGTGATGATGATGATGATAATTCCAAACGAGGTTGTGGCGTCTGAAGCAATTTCGGGTGGAGTCGAAGTTGGTAGAAATATGCAGATTTTCGCTTCAAAATAAAAACTTATACTATTTTAACAAAATGTGGTAGCTATATCATTTTAGATAAATAAAGAAGTCGTAATCTGAGTTAAAGGCTTGGCTTACCGACTCCACAGACATGATTCCAAGCCTAACAGACTAAGTATGTTTTTAATGGGAAGTGATAAGGTTACAAATGGAGGAAAACTGATGTATCAAATGCTTTTAAAACCAAACAGAAAACATTTAAAAAAATGTGAAAATGAGATTGCCTATTCCAGTTCAATTCAAAGGGAAATTAAAATAAATGGTAAAAACCTCAGCACGGACTTTCTCACGTCATTGTTTAGAAATGGAGATATTTAATAAAATCTTGTAATATATGGGAAATGAAATAATATACAATAGCAATTACCCGAGCAAAAGTTTTGCTATGCTTATGTTAAACCTTTTTTGAATCCCAAATTTAAATTTTATGATTTTCTTTCTAAAGAATTAAAGTCCTCACTAGTATATTTGACCCCACAAGAAAAAAAGAAAAGATCGATATTGGGTCCATAAGGGTCAATACTTGGTATTAACAGTTTTAGTGCCAACATCGCTCAGAGCAATGCACAAAATATTTGCTTAAATTGCCAGCGTCACTCACAGCGATCCTATGTCTTCGAGCTCTTAGTTCAGTATTAAGTCAAAGATAGGGTAGATTTTATTTCCACTGCATTCTTGTATGCTCAAGCTACTTTTATTTGTCTTTAAACTAAAGTTTCGACATATCGAACATGAAAATTATTTTCTAACCTTATGAGCTTTATCTTTGGCCTTGTTTGTAAACATGGCTACTAAGAGGAAAGCTGTGATTCAAAACATAGAAATACTTGCAATTTTTATTGATAGCTCAAGCGAGAGTGATCAATTTGTTAGTGATTCTGAATTTTTTATAATGAAACTGAACATTAATTATATTCTAGTGAAACGTCAACAACTTGAACTTTAATGATTCTTTTACTATTACTTGTATACCTAAGTGTTTTGGAGTTGATTAAGTTCATTTCTTAAATTTTATGACATCTTAATATTATTATTATTAGCACCGCTACCCATTTGGGTTATACGCACTTACGCTAATGTGTAATGGTAGGGTGATTGTGAGATGAAATGGAGGACCTACAGTTTAACGTGAGGAAGGGTTTGGTAATCAAATAAATCTATGCCGGGACCGAGGATTGAACCCCGGCCGCCAGCACAGAAGTCTGACACCTTACCCCTTGACCGCCAGGTCACCTACAACATCTTAATAAAGATATGGTATAGTGCAAGACTTTGATGAGGAGGCCCATACCAAACAAATAGGTCAAAATTTGCAATTTTCATTTTTTTTGCAAGATAATTTTTTTCAGTGAAAGTGTGTTTTATATAAAACTTTTGGTTGTTTGAGCACCAATTTACCCTAGCTTTTTAACATGAATCAGAGTAGGATTTGGATCCATACCTCCAAATTTCCCCAATTGGGGTAAAGTGGAAGTTTTTTTTATGGTTAAACCTTTTTTAAAATTTCAAAACAATGTTAGTTTGATACATTAGTGGACTCTCCTACTAAAAAAAATGTTATAATAGGGAAATTTTCGACAGAATGAGCATGATTAAAAAAAACTAAATTGTCCATCAATTTACCTCATCTTACCGTAGATATATATTACACATTTGTTTCAAATAAAAGATTTGTATTATAAATAGTCCTACATATTTGAAATCATAAGTAATTTCATATCTTAAAGAGTTACGGATATATGATAAAATATAAGAATTTATGCATCAGACCAAAATCCTTAAAGTCATTTTGCCGAAATAGTGAGAGTAGCCATTTTGTTTAGAATATTTATAAATGTTTGGAAATGAAATTTAATCAAAATAGTTCGAGCCGATTTTGAGAAAATATAATTTTTCTCTTTTTGCTCTTCAGTAAACTACCCTTAATTTTAGGGTTAGATAGCCAATTCCAAAAACCCTCGGGGCAACACTATGAAAATCTTAGATACCAAGTGTTAGCCCAATCGGTAAAATAGTTTAGGCTCTAGTCAAATGTACAGACAAACCGACAGAAATTCAACATCAAAATCTCGAGTTCGAATTTTTTATGATCACAATACTGTCTCTACCTGTAAGATAACACGAAAGTAAAAATATAGGCATTTTTAATCTTCTTGGCTATTGACATCATGATTAAGTTGTAAGATGCACCAATTTATTTATAGCCTATAGACGAGAAACAATGCAATACTAAAGAGAAAGGGATGCAAATGACACAACCAGATGTCAATTGATGGTGATATTTGGTATTTGTTGGGTATAAAGAAACTCAACCATACTAATGTGCATGAATTGTGTGGGCAACTGATGGCACCAGACTTGAAATTCTACATGCTTTCATGAGTTCAAACAGATTTCTCTTCCTTCTGAGATGCATCAGGTTTGTTGATAAGGAGACAAGAAGTGATAGGTTGAAGATCGACAAGCTTGCTCCTATCATATACATTAGGGTGTCCCAAAAAAATGGAATTAATTTATTTTTTTCGCATACCCTCTTATTTTTTCCCTTTTATGTCAAAACAATTGTAAATAAAGTTTCATGTAATTTGAACTACGGCAACCCGTGCCGACTTGCATATAAACGTGTCAGTCAGTACATGTGTACTTGAGCGAGCGAACGCTGACGACACGTGTCTCTAGCGGAGCACCCAACAGCTGCAAATGGTAAAGATAAAACAAAAAAGATAAAGGAAGGTTTTGGAATGCTTCGACAGTGAGATTGTGCAACCCGTGAAACGTGTCAGTACCAGTTCACTCAGGACAGCGCACGTCTATGTGTCAATGTGCTTATAATTCCAAGTTGTTTAATTAGTAAATGTTTGTATAGTTTTTAATCAGTGAACAGAACATGGCAGTGGAATTACGTAGTTCTAAAAAAGTGATATTTTTAATAGGTAATATAAGACATCAAATAACGGGTTCAAAACTTCCGTCTAATGGACAAGTTCTCGCAGTTTTGTTTTACAATATTC